>JAQZBX010045514.1:9092-21123 GCA_029593785.1 Cabassous unicinctus | reverse complement strand
CTCTGTTCTTTGCCTTGCCTTTTACATTCAATTCCCCACCCACCAGGGGGTGGGGCTCAACGCCCTACTGACTGACATGGCCCAGTCAATGCCCTAATCATAATTCAATCATGCCCAGATTAACAGATCAGATTACAGGCATGATCCAATTATATTTTTGGAATTCATAATTACATCAAATTCCCCAACGGTTACAGATCACTTCTGAGTTCCTGACTCTGCAACAGAAGATACCAAATAAATAGTCCCACATTATCAAGCAAACACTGACAGGCAAAATTCCAACCACCTTTTTTGCAGAAAGGACACGATCCTAAAATTTACATGGAAATGCAGGGGACCCTGAATAGCTAAAACAATCTTGAAAAAGAACAAAGTTGAAAGACCCACAGTCCCCGATTTCAAAACCTACCGCAAAGCTATAGTAATTAAAACAGTATGATCATCAACAAATGGTGCAAAGGAATGAAGTTGGATTCCTTCCTCAATCATATACAAAAATTAATTCAAAATGGATCAATGACCTAAATACAAGAGCTAAAACCATAAAACCCTTAGAGGATAACATAGGAGCAAATCTTCATGACCTTGGATTTAGCAATGGATTCTTAGACATGACACCAAAAGCTTGAGCAACAAAAGAAAAAATAGATAAACTGGATTTCATCAAAATTAAACAACTTTCACACATCAAAGGACAATATCAAGAAAATGAAAAGACAACCTACAGAATAGGAGAAAATGGCTGCAAATCATATATATGATAAGGGCTTAATATCCAGAATATTAAAAAATTCCAACTCAACAACAAAAAACAACCCAATTTTTAAAAGGGCAAAGGACTTCAACATTTTTCCAAAGAATATGTGCAAATGGCCAGGAAGGACATGAAAAGATGCTGAGCATCATTAGCCATTAGGGAAATGCAAATCAAACCCACAATGAGATACCACTTCACACCAACAATGATGGCTATTATTTTTAAAGAGGAAAATAAATGTTGGGGAGGATGTAGAGAAATTGGAACCCTACTGCAATGCTGATGAGAAGGTAAAAGGGTGCAGCCTCTGTTGAAAACAGTTGGTGGTTCCTCACAAAGTTAAACATAAAATTACCATAAGACCCAGTAATTCCACTCCTGGGTGTATACCAAAAGGAATTGAAAACAGGGACTCAAACAAATACTTGTACAACAATGTTCATAGTAACATTAGTCACAATAGTATAACAGTAGAAACAACCCAAGGTCCTAGCAACAGAAGAACAGATAGCAAAATGTGATGTATACATACAACAATGGAATATTATTCAGCTGGAATGAAGTTCTGATACATGCTACAACATTATGTTGAGTGAAATAAGCAAGGCATGTAAGAGAGAAATGCTGAATGATTCCACTTGTATGAAATATCTAGAATAAGCAAATTTGTAGCAATAGAAAGTAGATTAGAAGTTACCAAAGGCGAGTTTAAGAGGAAATGGGAGTTATTACTTATTGGGCACAGAGCTTCTGATTGAAGTGATGGAAAAGTTTTGGTAATGAATAGTGTTGATGGTACCACAACATTGTGAATGTAATTAATGCCACTGAATTGTACACATAAAATGGTTAAAATGGCAAATTTTATGTTATATATATATGTTTATGATATATATACCTTCACAATTTGGAAAAAGAAAGCAAGGTGGTGCTGGCATGAAGATAGACATAGACAATAGAATAAAATTTAGAGTCCAGAAATAAACCCATACAACTTGGTCAACTGGTTTTTTTAAATTGTGGTAAACTATATGCAACATAACATTTCCTGCTCTAACCACTTTCAAATATACAATTCAGTGTTGTTAATTACATTTACAGTATTGTACTACCATCACCACCATCCATTAACAAAACTTTCTATCATCCCAAACTAAAACTCTGTATACCCATTAAGCATTAACTCCCCACTCCCCACCCTCACCCATTCTCCTGGTACTCCGTAATCTATTTTCTGTCCCTATGAATTTGCATATTCTAGTTATTTCATGTACATAAGATCATACAATATTTGACCTTTGTGTCTGCTATTTTCACTCAACAGGATGTCTTCAAGTTTCATCCATGTTGCAGCATGTCTCAGAACTTCATTCCTTTTTATAGTTGAATAATAACTCATTATAAGGGGCGTCCGTTTCCCATATGGAGGAACCTGGGTTCGATCCCCGGGACCTCCCGGTAAAATAAAAGAAAAATATAGAAGGTGCGCAGGCCGCCAGGGCCTGCGAGCGGGTGAGCCCCCCGGCCCTGCTGAACCACATAGCATGATAATGACATAACAGGAGAGAGATGCAGGGGAGAGCGCAGGTGGCAGAACACCTCTCTCCCACATCAGAGGTGCCCAGGATCAAATTCTGGTGAAGACAGGAGGAGAAAGATGAGAAGAGAGGACAGGAAACAGACACAGAGAATTGCCCAACGAATGGACACAAAAACACAAAAAACGGGGGAGGGGGGGGTTAAAATGGATAAAAAGTAAAATAAATAAATATTTTTAAAAAATAACTCATTATACTGATATACTACATTTTGTTTATCCATTCATCCATTGATGGTGATACTTAGTGGGTTACTTCTACTTTTTGTCTATTGTGAATAATGCAATTATGAACATTGGTGTACAGATATCTGTCTGAGTCCCTGCTTTCAGTTCTTTTGGGTGTATATCTAGAAATGGGATGACTGGGTCATATGGTAATTCTGAGGAACTGCCAAACTGTTTTCCACAGTGACTGCACCATTTTTCATTCCCAAAAAACAATTTGAGAGGGTTCCTATTTCTCCACATCCTTGCCAACACTTGTTACTTTCTATTTTTAAAATAATACCTTCTGGTGGGTATGATAGGGCATCTCATTTTGGTTTTGATTTGCATTTCCCTAATCGCTAATGATGTTGAGCATCTTTTCATGTGCTTATTGGCCATTTGTACATCTTCTCGGAAGAAATGTCTATTCAAGTCCTTTGCCCATGTTTTCATTGTTTTTTTTTAATTATTATTATTGTTACATTATAGGAGTTCTTTATACATTCTGGTTATTAAGCCTTTATCATACATATGGTTTCTAAATATTTTCTCCCAATCTGTAGGTTGTCTTTTCACTTTCTTAATAATGTCCTCCGATGCATAGTTTTTTATTTTGATAAAATCCAGTTGGTCTATTTTGTCTTTTGTTACTTGTGCTTTTGGTGTAAACTCTAATAATGCATTGCTTAAAACAAGTCCTGAAGTTATTCCCCTATGTTTTCTTCTAGGAGATTTATAGTTTTCATTCCTATATATGTCTTTGATCCATTTTGAGTTAATGTCTGCGTATAATGTGAGATAGGGCCTACTTTCATTCTTTTTCATGTGGATACCCAGTTTTCCCAGTACCATTTGTTGAAGAGACTCTTCTTTTTCCACTGGGTGGACTTGGCACCCTTGTCAAAAATCAGTAGATCATAGATGCAGGGATTTATTTCTGTACTTTAATTCTATTTCATTGTTCTATATTTCTATCCTTAAGCCAGTTTTTTAAAAATTAATTTTATCAATACATATTAATAAAGCACACAATTCATCCAAAGTGTACAATCAGTGGTATTTGGTATAATCACATAGTTGTGCATTCATCACTTTAATCATTATTAGAGTATTTTCATTATTTCAATAATAATAAAAAACAAAAAACAAACAAACAAAAGATTCATCACCTTTCAAATTCTATGTTTCCCCTGCTATACATAGCTGCTATTTCTCTCTATTCTTTTTTATTTTCTTTTTATTTATTTATTTATTTTATTTTGAGGTTCTATATCCCGGGACCTCATATGTGGGAAGATGGCACTCAATCACTGAGCTACATCGGCTTCCCTGAGTTGGTTTTTTCATTTGTTTTGCTTGTTGTATGTTTGTTTGTTTTTTTTCAGGAGGCACTGGGAACCAAACCTGGGACCTCCCATGTGGAAGGCTAGTGCTCAACTGCTTGAGCCACAGTTGCTCCCCCGGCTATTCTTCTTAAGCCAGTTTTGATCACTGTAGCTTTGTCATAAGTTTTGAAATTGGGAAGTCCTCCAATTTTATAATATTTTTTTCAAGATGGTTTTAGCTATTCAGGGCCCCTTGCTCTTCCATATAAATTTTTTTTTTTTTTTTTAGATTTATTTATTTATTTATTTATCCCCCCCTTGCTGCTTGTGTTTGCTGTGTCCATTTGCTGTGTGTTTTTTCTGTGTCTGCTTATCTCCCCCTTGCTGCGAGGTCTTGCTGCATCAGCCCACCGCGCCGCGCGGGCTGGCCTGCCCTCACAAGGAGGCCCCGGGAAGCGAACCCGGGGCTTCCCATATGGTAAACGGGAGCTCTATCGATTGAGCCACACCCACTTCCCTCTTCCGTATAAATTTGATGATTAGCCTTTCCATTTCTGCAAAGAAGGCTTTTGGGATTTTGACTGAGATTGTATTGACTCTATAAATTGCTTTGGGTAGTATTGACATCTTAACAAACTTATTCTTCCAATCCATGAACATAGAATGCCTTTCCTTTTATTTAGGTCTTCTGTAGTTTCTTTCAGAAATGTTTTATAGTTTTCCATGTAGAAGTCATTTACATCCTCGGTTAAATTTATTCCTTGATATTTATTTTAGTTGCTATTTTAAATGGACTTCTTTTCCTGATTTCCTTTTCAGATTGTTCATTGATGGTCTACAGAAACTCTGTTGATTTTTGTTGTACCCTGCCACTTTCTGAATTCATTTATTAGCTCTAGTAGGTTTCTTGTAGATTTGTCTGGGTTTTCTATAAATAGGATCATGTTGTCTGTGATATGGAAAATTTTGCTTCTTCCTCACCAATTTGGACATCTTTTATTTCTTTTTCTTGCCTAATTGCTCTGCCTAGGAATTCCAGTACAATGTTGAATGGCAGTGGTGAAAGTAGTGATCCTTGTCTTGTTGCTGATGTTAGAGAGGGGGGTTAATTGATTTTTAACAAGAGTGCCAAGACCATTCAATGAAGAAAAAGTAGTCTTTTCAACAAATGATGATGGGACAACTGGATATCCACATGCAAAAGAATGGATTTGGACTTCTAACTCATATATTATGTACAAAAATTAAATAGATCAAAGACCTAAATATAAAGGCTAAAATTAGAAAAATCTTAGAAGAATGCATAGAGGTAAATCTTCATGATGTTTGATTTGGCAATGAATTTTTGGATATGAAACCAAAAGCACAAGCAGCAAAAGAAAAAAAAAAATAGATAAGCTGGATTTCACCAAAATGTAAAACTTCCATGCTTCAAAGAACACTGTCAAGAAAATGAAAAGACAACCCACAGAATGGGAGAAAATATTTGCAAATCGTATGTCTGATAAAGGTCTTGTATCTAGGGTATACAAAGAACTCTTACAACTCATCAATAAAAAAGACAACCCAATTTAAAAGTGGTCAAGGAGAATAGATGTAGCTCAAGTGGTTGAGCACCTACTTCCCACATACAAAGTCCTCGGTTTGATCCCCGGTACCTCCTAAAAACAAAACAAACAAACAAACAAAAAAACCAACTCTTATTGGGGAGCAGATATAGATCAGTGGTTGAGCACCTACTTCCCACGTTCAAGGTCCTGGGTTCAATCTCCAGAACCTCCTAAAAAAAAAAGTGGTAAAAGGCAAGATATTTGGGGAGGATGATGTATGGGAGACCTATACGATGTTATGCATGTTTGTTTTGTAAATTCACAACTTTTACTATACACTTATTTTTTATGTATGCTCATGTATGAATGACATACTTCAATAAATTGTTTTTTAAATGAAAAAAGTTATTAAAGGATTTAAATAGACATTTCTCTAAAGATATACAAATGGCCAATAAGCATATGAAATGATGCACATCATTAGTCATCAGGGAAATGCAAATCAAAGTGCATTGAGATACCACTCACACCTACTAAGATGGCTATAATAATAATAATTTTTAAAAAGTAAAAAAGAAAAATGGAGAATAAGATGAGGATGTGAAGAAATTGGAACCCTTATACACTGCTGGTGGGAAAAATGATGCAGCCATTTTGGTTAACAGTTTGGCAGTTCCTCAGAAAGTTAAACATAAAGTTACTGTATGTCCCAGAAATTCCACTCCTAGGTATATATCCAAGATAATTGAATGCATCATACAAAAATTAGTACATGAATATTTATAGCATCATTATTCAAAATAGCCAAAAAGTGGAAACAGCTCACATGTCCATTAACTGACAAATACATAAACAAAATGTGATGCCCATACAGTGGATTATTTAGCCATAAAAAGGAATTAAGTTCTAATACATGCTACAGCATGGAAGAAACTTGAAAACATTTTGCTAAGTGAAAGAAACCAGGCACAAAAGTCCTCATATTGCATGGTTCCATTTATTTGAAATGTCCAGAACATTCATATCCATAGAGACGGAAAGTAGATACACAGTTGCCGGGGCCTGAGGAGAGAGGGGGATGGGGAGTGACTGCTGATAGGTTTTTTCTTTTTTTTTTTTAGGAGGTATGGGGGATTGAACCCAGTACTTCGTATGTGGGAAGCAGGCACTCAACCACTGGGCTACATCTGCTCCACAAGTTTTCTTTTTGAAGCTATGAAGGTGCTCTGGAAGTAGATAATGCAAGACCTTGTGAATAAAAACCACTGTATTGTACACTTTTAATTGGTGAGTTTTATGGTATGGGAATTATATCTCAAAAAAAAAAAATTTGGTGTGGGGGAAGCAGATGTAGCTCAAGCGGTTGAGTGCCTGCTTCCCACATGGGAGATCCCGGTTTGGTTTAGGGCCTACAGAAAACAAAACATCAAGCAAAACAAATGAAATACCAACTCAGGGGAGCCGATCTGGTTCAGTGGCTGAGCTCCGCAGGCTCACATAAGAGGTCCCGGGTTCAATCCCCGCCCCAGTACCTCAAAAAAAAAAAAAAAAAAAAAATTTTTTTTTAAAACCTAATTGGCTAGGAGTCAGGGCATAGTGAAACAGCTGCCCACGAAGGGCGGATTTTATAGCTTGAAGGGTTAGACTAGAAGGGTAAAGCTGCTCCCATTGAGAGAACAAAACTATCATAGAAAGACTTTGATTCCAACTTGCCTAATTCTCCAGTAAGTAACTTGAGAGATCATTTATAAAAGCTCACAAAAGAATGACACGGAAGCGGATGTTGCTCAGGTGGTTGAGCGCCTGCTTCCCACGGCCGAGGTTCCGGGTTGGACCCCCGATGCCTCCTAAAAACAAACACAAAACAAACAGCCCTCCTGCGCGAACCTGTGGCGGCTACATGAGCCAAGGCGCTGCCCTCCCAGGCCTGTGGCGGCGCAGGAGGCTGCAGGGAGCCACATGGGCGCTGGGCGCGGGCTTGTGCGCGGCGCTGGCCGCCTATGCCTGCTGGGGGCTCCTGCCTCTGCGCGGGGCGTCTCCGGCGCCGCTGAGCCCGGTGGTCGTGCTGCTGTGGAGGGAGCCCTTCGGCGGGTTGTGGCGCGAGGCCTTCAGGAGGCTAGGGCAGGAATCCTTCAGCGGGCTGTGGTGGGAGAACCTCGTGGAGGCCGTGAGGCTGCCCCGCGACTGCCTCCAGCGCTTCAACATCAGCGGCTGCCGCCTGCTCACCGACCGCGCGGCCTACGGGAAGGCCCAGGCCGTGCTCTTCCACCACCGGGAGCTCGTCAACGGACCCCCCGACTGGCCCCCGCCCTGGGGGATCCAGGGGCGCCCGGCAGAGGAGCTGGGGCCCCGAGTGGACAGCGACGCCGTGGTGGCCTGGGGCCCCAGGCCTCCGGGCCAGCGCTGGGTGTGGATGAACTTCGAATCGCCCTCCCACACCTTCAGGCTGCGAACGCTGGCGGGCAACCTCTTCAATTGGACGCTGTCCTACCGGGCAGACTCGGATATCTTCGTGCCCTATGGCTACCTCTACCCCAGGAGCCACCCCAGCGACCAGCCGCAGGGCCTGGCGCCGTCCCTGTCTGGAAAACGGGGTCTGGTGGCCTGGGTGGTGAGCAACTGGGACGAAAACCAGGCCCGGGTCAGCTACTACTACGACCTGAGCCACTACCTGCCCGTGAATGTGTTTGGTAAGGGCGCCCTGGGGCAGCCCCTGCCCAGCGAGCTACTGCGCACGCTGGCACGCTACAAGTTCTACCTGGCCTTCGAGAATTCGCAGCACCTGGACTATATCACCGAGAAGTTCTGGCGCAACGCGTTGCTGGCCGGAGCGGTGCCGGTGGTGCTGGGCCCGGATCGTGCCAACTACGAGCGCTTCGTGCCCCGCGGCGCCTTCATCCATGTGGATGACTTCCCCACCGCGGCCTCCCTGGCCGCCCACCTGCTCTTCCTGGACCGCCACCCGGTAGCCTACCGCCGCTACTTCAGCTGGCGCCGGAGCTTCGCTGTGCACATCACGAGCTTCTGGGACGAGCCCTTTTGCCGAGTCTGCCAGGCGGTGCAGAGGGCTGGGGACCTTCCCAAGAGCATACCCAACTTGGCCGGCTGGTTTCAGAGGTGAAGCTGCCCACCTCCCCCGGGTGTGACCCCCGGAACACGCGGGAGGCCAAATCTCCAGGTTCTTTTGATTCTCCACTGTGCATCACCTTGACTGCCGAAATATGAGACTTAAGTTCTCCAAAACAACACACACTCCCTTTTTTTTTTTTTCTATATGGGGAAAAGGTGATTTAGCAATTAATATTATTCAACACTAGGAGGGGGTGGGAAGGCTCCCCAGTTTTCATGTAGTTTGCACAACTCGCATTTGGCTCCTTCTGCGGTTGATGGTTATGCAGAGGTGAAGGAATAGCTTTACAAAAAGCCATTGAGAGTGTGGCTGTTTCTGTGGCCAATGCCTCCACATCTCATGCAGCTCCCTGACTCACATTCCGCTGGTCTCTGTGTTTGGATCCCAGAAAGGCTCAGCTCCTGAGAAAGGTGGGGAGGGGTCAAGGTTGCTATCCTTAATGCCAGCTGTTTATTCCCTGCCCTGTGAATGAAAATGAGAGGCTAGATTGTCCTTGGAGGAGTTAAGATGGATGTATAAGTGTACCTCACTTTACACAGGAGATGTATCCCGGAGAAGCTGCCTTTAAATCATTCCCAAGTTGACGACCCTGGGGGAGTTCAGTATTTAAAGGAAGGTTATAGAGAATCCCTTTACAATGTAAATAATCATCTCCTAATTTACTTCTTCTGTATTTTTATGTTTTTCTATAACCTGGAATTTTTTTTAAAGCATATTAAAATTACAGATGTTAAAAAACAACAACAATGAAAAAACCAACTCTCATTGGGGAGTGGCTGTAGCTCAGTTGTTGAACGCCTGCTACCCATGTATGAAGTCCTGGGTTCAACCCCCAGTACCTCCTAAAAAAAAAAAAAAAGTCTCTTCCATTCCTGAAAACTCTCATGCATATCAGTTATGCACCTTTTACTACTGTTCCAAATGCATTCTTCCATTGCTGAATTTTCTTTGGAATTGCAGTGAAGCTTGCATAACTGATACTGATCAGAGACGCCTTTTAACTTTCTCATATCTGGTTTTATTCAATAACTTTTGAGAAATCTGCAGGATACATTTGGGAAGGGTACAGGTAGTTCTGTGGTTGTTTTTACTTCAAGTGCTGATCTTTTACCAGGTTAGTGGAATGTGCATTTACAAGAGGTGTTTGTTGCAAGGACTGGGTGCCCATTTCTCAGTCATGTCTTTTTCTCTTTAGAGAGACACTTTGTCCACTTGCCAAGGGCTTGGCTATTCCAACATACCCTTTGCTCAGAAAGCCCGGATCATGCAAAACCAGGAGGATTTCCCCCCCAACACCTGGAAATGCAGGAGACACCTTATACTGTGAGGTGGAAAGCCCCAAACTGAGGACAGGCCACCAGGATTATGGAAGGTACCGAGCACCTTCCTTGAGCTGAACCAGCCCAGACTCACTCATATAAACCTTGGCTTCTCAGATTTTCTCTTGCTAGAAGCCAAACAGTATCCTAAATGCTACATTTCTCCTATCAGAAACTGACAGAAAGGACCAAAGAGATATAAAAAAGAAAGAGGTGAGGGGAACAAGATTGATCATTACAAAACCAGAGTATGGAAAGAAATGACCTTGTCGTCTTCACCATAACATGCCCTGGACAGAACTCTTCATTCTCCACCTATTCTTCCCTCATGCAGTAAGTGGCACCACCATTCACTCAGTCACTCAAGCTCCAAAGTAGGCTTTCTTGAGCCTCGTTTTCCTTATCCCCCCATATTCAATCCATCAGAAGCCCCATGGGTTCTACCTACACAATATATCTCGTTGGTCCACTGCCCACTGTCTCCATCCTACCACCACAACCTCCTACTGTCTCCACCCTTCCTCACCACAGTCCAATCTCCCAGCAGCTGACCTGGTGCCACCACACCAGTGGTTAAATCTGCGCTGGTTCTCATTGCTATTTGAACTTGGTTTAGAGCCCATGTGGTCCTGAATGAGTTCTCCATCCTCACCTTGAAACACTCCAGCCCTCATCCACTGTGATGATTGAGCAGCACGTGGCTTTCTTCCTTTCTAGAACAAGCCAAGTTTTTTCATATTCCTGAGCATTGCTGTTCCCTCTGACAAAGTGCCATTCCCCAGCCTCTCCCATGATTGGCTCTTTCTCACAACTGAAGCATCTGTGCTAATGTCACCTTCAGACCCTCCCCTGATCATCCCCCTTCCCTGTTTCTCTCTATTAAATCACCCTTCTTGTTTTCTTTATACCACTTAACACAATCTGAAGTTCTCTTGCTTATTTTTTGTCTTGTTTATTGTGTACCCCACTGCACTGCCCCCCACTGGAATGTCAGCTGCTTGGGTGCAGAACCTGCCCAGCTCACCACTGTACCCACAGCCCATGGCCCTTGTTTTCCTAGGAATGCGACAATGGATATTGTTTTGTTATTTCAGAATGGTCTTCCCTGAGCACCCTAAGAGTCTACCTACCTGTATTAATCTTCCAAAGGGGTGCTGAGGCAAAGTACTGGAAATCTGTTGGCTTTTATAAAGGGTATTTATTTGGGGGTAAAAGCTTACAGTTACAAGGCACTAAAGAGTCCAGCTCAAGTTTTTCTCACCAAAGTCAGTTGCCACATGTTGAAGCAAGATGGTCGCTGACCTCTGCAAGGGTTCAGCCTTCCCCTCTGGGTTTCCTCTTTCTGAGCTGCAGGCTGGCATGGGGCTTTTCTCTCAGGACTTCCTCTCTCCTGGCAAAGCACTAGTTTCTTTCTGGGCCTTCTCAGCTGTCCTGTTCTCTTCCCAAGTTTAACTGCAAACTATCAGGTGAATGGCTCATCTCTCCCCAGGGCCCCAGGATCAAAAACAACAGAGCTCTCTCTCTCTCTCTTCCTGCATGTCTTCTTGAGTGAGTGTCTATTTATATAATCAGCCCACCAAGGAGGTGGGGACTCAACCTGAATCACACCCTTCTGACATGCTTGAATCAAAGCCCTACTCTTAACAGGTAATTTAATAAAGACATGTCAACTGAATCTAATGCAGTCTTACTCTTTTGGGGATTCACAATCTCAAACTGTCACACCACACTATCATATCACCCTGTTTTATTGTCTTCATAACACATTTCTGTTAGACTCATGAGCTTGTTGGCTGTGCTTCTCCCTTCTCCATTCTAATGGAAGTTCTATGAGAACAAGGACCTCATCTCTTTTATTCATCATTCTTTTCCCAGCACCTGGAACAATGACTCTTAAGACTCAATACAGGGAAGCGGGTGTGGCGCAATGGATGGAGCACCCGTTTACCATATGAGAGGCCCCGGGTTCGCTTCCCGTCACCTCCTTGTGAGGGCAGGCTGGCTTGCGCAGCGCCGTGGGCTGATGCGGCAAGACCTCACAGCGAGGGGGAGATAAGCAGACACGGAGAAGACACCCAGCGAATGGACACAGCAGCACAAGCAGCAAGAGGGGGATAAATAAAATAAAATAAAAAAATCT
>JAQZBX010045513.1:0-21032 GCA_029593785.1 Cabassous unicinctus | reverse complement strand
ATAATGCATAATTACATTGATAATAAGTTATATAAATATTATATATTAATATATAAATATAATTCTTGGGTGCTGGGAAAATACTGGAAGAGGCCTCAAGCAGGGGTCCTAGCATGGTAATACCATTCTTCTTGAGCTGGATGCTAGTTACCCAGGTATATTCAGTTTGGAATATTCATCAGCATCTACATTTATGATTTGCTGCTTTCCTATGTGTATTATATACTTCAATTAGAAACTACCAAAAAAAAAAAAAAAGTTAGGGGGAAAGGGAAGCTCTAAAAAAAATTCTTTGTCCTCAGCTTTGGAAACTCCTTTCAAATTCTGCCACACACTCTTTAAATATAGTTTGAATTCCTAATCTTGTATTCTCATATGCATAAGACAATAAATTCTGGCACAGCACCAAGTTAGAATTTAAGCTATTTAAGTTAGAACAACTCATTATAATATTTTCCATAAAACTACTTTGAATGTTCTGGCTCTGAGTCTAATTGGAAGAGAATGTTATTTACCACCTCATGTAAGAAATGAGAAAACTAAGTAAAATTCTGTGACCAATATTTGCTTTCCATTAGGAAATCATATGGTCAAGGCAAAAAAAGTGTGGGGGGGTGGCGAGCAGAAGAACTTTAAGCAGGATACTGAATAATTTGACAACTGTGGCAGAAACTTGTTCATACTCAAGAATTATTACAAAAACACCACCCACTTTCAAACTAATAGCTCCTGATTTTGCTAGGTATTGGTTGGTCCTGGGCTTCCTGGCCCTTTACAAGCCATTGGGGTTAAATGATGGAGGCCAAGTACAATCATTCCACTTTCTTTGTCAATTATGTCCCTAGGCAGGGACAAGTGATACAACCCTGGCCCATGAGATGTAAGCGGAAGTACATATAGGAAGCTACTTAAAATGTTTTCCTGGTTCAAATACAAACAATGCAGGAACTAACCTAACTACTGCCTGTGGATTCTGTTGCATGAGGATTTGAAGCTGAGAGCTAAATCAGACATCTTGTAGCCTCGGGCAGGGCGGGGGCGTGGGGGGGGCGGGAGGAGACATTTCATACACACTAAAAAAGGTAGAGAAGAATGCTGGAAAACTAAGAAAATCAGAGATACTGACCTGTAGCTCTGACAGCAGTGAGCTGTTGGATTAGCCTTGGAATTGTCCTGCCCCCAGACTTCTTGTTGATGAGATAGATATATTTTCTTCTTTGTTGAACCAATTTGAATTGAATAGTCTGTTTTTCAGCCAAAGACATCTTAATTGATAAAAGGATGATATAATCTTCACTGTCAAAATATTTTCCTTGCTCATTTCACAAGTTGTCCAGGGCAAGCCCAAAATGGAAGAATGGAATTCTTTTTGTTTTGTTTTGTTTTCTTACATAGGTTCTGAGAAAGCCTGCTTAATTTATTATAGATGAAGATGATGCATCACAATTATTGATTTGCACAATATAATTTCACATCACATAAAAGTACATGATTAAGGAAAGATCTTTGCCCATGAAATGCTTATATTTTTCCATTATGTTCTTATCTTTGTTACAGTATACCTACTGAAAGCCTTGGATGTCAATTTCAGACTTGTCAGCACTGACAAGATGAGTTAGTATAGTTCCTGACCTGTGCTCCTGTCTGATGTTATAAAACCAATATAATGCTCCTGGATTTTCATTTTGCACACTGATGTCAACAAACCTCATTCAAACAGACATGTCGTCCAAGAGGCGAACCTCCAGAGTCATTCGGCTGTGAATGAATAAACTTACGCCCCCTCAGGTTTAAAAAATGTTCCCCCAATACATAATTCAATTAGTTCTTTAAGAATACTTTTGTACCATAGCTGCAATCCATTATATCTTTTGATAAGACATACACCAAATGGCCCTTTATTTTTCTGTCAAGGTTTTCATATATACGATTTATGTGAACTCATTTCACACATTAGGTGCTAAATAAAAGTCACTTTGCACTTCCAAAAGTATCTCTAACAACTTCCTTTTATAGCCACAGAGGCTCTGTCATAAATGCCATGCAAATCTGAATTCTTTCTTGCTAGGTAGAGAGTTATACTTCCTCATTGCTTCTAAATTTCTTTCTAGCTCTTTTCCCATATTCAGTTTTCCCCTGAATGTCAGAATCAAGGCAGGTATCTCAAACTTTATTTTACTTCAACTTGTATTCAATCTGATACAGAATGACTGAATGACATTTCCTGTTTCCTAGGGGCTACCAATGCTCTTTTAATCATTCAGTCTACAAATTACTGGATTTTGGAATGAAAGCAAACAGATTTTGACAGAAGGAAGCCACTCTCACACTGAACTTTAAATAAACCAGCATCCAGAACTACATTTATTTTTATTTTTATTTTTTTATTTTTATTTTTTTATTTTTTTTACCAGGACGTCCCAGGGATCAAACCCGGGTCCCTCCATATGGGAGACAGATGCCCAACCATTTGAGACACATCCGTCCCCCCAGAACTACATTTTTATTTTGAAAATTGCATCTAAAAATGCAAAGAAAAATGGCACCTAAATACATCCATGGGAAAAGTGGTCAGGTTGTTTATTCAGACTCCATTGGTCACCAACAGATTTCAGGTTGTTAGTGTCAGATGGGACTGTTAGACCAGATGAGAATTGCCAATGCCCATTTGACAAACTCAGTTATTTTTCTGCATCTTTCTTGCTTCCTATGAACTTCATCTCAGGCATATTTATTTGATTAGGTAGCACATACAAACCAAGTTTTTGAGGAGATTAATATTAACCATGTCAACTGTGATTAAATCTGTTATTTTTAGAATGTGTTCATGGAGCAGACTCTGAAATGGACAGTTGAGTGAAGGATTTGGTGGGGAGTTCTCATAGGGTATATACCTGTGTGGAAGTCAGGCTTGGGCAGGGGGAGAAGCTGACCTACAATGTGTTTGCACCTGAGATCTCAGTAGAGTCCACAGATTAGAATGGATGGAAGGGAGAAAACTAGTGCTGGAATAGCTTTCAGAGTTGTACCAAATAATTGAGGGGAGGGCTCAGTCCTTTATATCCCCACTTAAATAAATAATTAGCTGCCAGCCACTCTCAGGAGGGAATGTAACTTTAGGATAAGAAGTTCCTTAATGCTGACAGCAATTGCCAGTGAGGTGACAGAGCAGTTAGGAGATGGGTGCCTATATTTTGAGACAAAATATATTCTGAGTGCTATTTGATTCTCATGGTACTTCCTTCCGTCTATGAACCACTTCTCCAAGATCTGGCTTGGTCTTGTTTCTGGTTTAATGGGATATACTATATCCCCTTCCACTGTAATTGGTTTGGGGGCCAAAAATGATAGTCATCATCTATCTCCTCTAATATCCTTTACAGTCACCCCTGTCCTTCAGCTAGCATTGCTTAAGTGGCTTACCTGCTAAGGACACCCAGAATCTCATCTCTGAAGGATCTGCATCACTGATTACCATGTTCTTCTAAGGCAGGGGTTCTTAACCTTTCTTCTTCCACAGACCCCTTTCCCAGTCAGTGAAAGCCACAGAGCCCTTCTCAGAATATAGTGGCAGATAGTTTTATGACACTCAACACTGCCATGTCTTTAAATTAAATTTTAGTATTATTCAAAATTATGTTTTACAAATTTCCTATAATTTCAATACCTGACAACCTAACATGGTTCAACATCTTTCAAATGGCCATTTTTGGCAAACATTTAGAAATTTGAGTTTTCCCACGGCATCATAAAACCATCTCCACCATCCTTACCAACCTTTTTGCAGCAGTTATCCACTGCACTCAAAATAAAAATCATACTAAGTCCACACTATACTGTGTATTATTTAATAAATATATCATACCTGCACCAACATGGCCCCACAAGAATAATTTTTTTTAAAATTTTATTCAAGCTCATGGACCCCCTGAAATCTTTGTCATATTAAGGAAATAGATCATCACGTGTTCCCAGATAGAGCACACCAAAGGGGTGTTGATTTCATGGTGCTGTGTACCTTGCCTCTGTTGTCTAGATATCCCTGAAGCCCTTTTAAGAGGCCATTCCAGTGCCTTGTCAGGCCAATTGTGGGTGGTTGCATGATCATTTGTCAATGTCAGACCTCCTTTGCTATAAAATAGACCCATTGGTCTGATGTGATCCTAATGAGGGATCCTGTGTCTCTGGATCAAATACTCTGCAAGCCCTTGGGAGTGGTGGTGGCCAAGGTCCTGAGGACAGAAAAGGAAAACCTAGTCCATGAACACCTGTCAAGCCCAGTCAAGATAAATCATTGCCCATTTCTGGGTAGAAAGTGTCCAATGTAGTCATTGTCATTAAATGATTGTCTGGTCTCCTGAAGGGATTGTATCCAATGGTGACACAGGATTGGTGTCTATTGGGGGCAGTTTGAGGCATTCAGCTGCTGCAGTGATTAAATCAACTTTCTGAGTGGAAGCCTATACATCATCCCTGTTAGCTTTCACAAGTCCATCATGCCACAATGGAGTGACCAATGACAGGCTGGCAGATGTTGCTAATCAAATCATTCTGTCTACTCAGTTTTAGGCCTCTTGGAGTTGGCATGTGATACAAAGACTTTCACATGCTGTACCTACTTGTCCATACACATGCTTCTTCATCAAACCTCCTTGTCTCTGGTCTTTCAACATTTATATTTTGGCCCCTGACCAACCAGCCATGTCATTTGCCACTGAGTGTGCATATTCTTACGTTGAGCCATTTTCTATCCACACAAAATGACTGACCTGGTGAATAGACCAGAGCTCTGCCAACTGGAAAGATTTTCCCTCATTGCTGTCTTTCAGGAACACCCATCAATGAAGTTTAATGCAGTAGCCTTCAATTTTTTATTCACCAAGTCAATCTGTCTGGGAACCAGATTTGTCCCTCTTCTTCCTCTGTCAGCCAATCATTAAGCCCCCATATGAGGACTTAGATGCGAACTGAGGAAGAAGTGCTTATGCAATATAATGTAAGACATGGGGTCAGATCATCTGCTTGCGTAACTTACTTGTGCCATCTGGCTCTGCTCATGTCCAATCCCAAATGTACCACTTCTGACTCATGATGGATTGCTGCTGTGTTCCCCTAACCATATGATTTGGGGGCATTTCATAGAACTGGCTCATAATGGTCATCTCTGGCTGCACAGTCAAGTTGATGTTTCATAGTGAGATGCTATATCTTGAACAGCATTTAGTAGCACACCACAAGAGCTGCCTTTTTCCGCAGATGCTATGCCCTTGTTCCAGAACATCAGAAATCTACATTGTGATTCTCCTGTTGGAACTTGCCATAAACTCCATATGGCATCTTTTCCCACCACAGATGCCTCTAGTATCATAAGGTCTGCCAGGTTATATGGCCCAATTTGCAGAAATATGTGTACCAGAGCTTGGATTTGTGACACAGTCCTTTTCTGGTCTGGGTCCCACATAAAGTTGCCAGCCTTCCATGTCACCCAGTAAGTAAATCAGAAGAATATTCCCTTGTGCAGAAAAGGGAATCTAGGCAGAGCACCACAGTAGTTATCGCCTATAAAATATTGTTTTAGTACTCAAATAAATATGATCCCTGGATTTTAAAAATTTCCTATGATTTTAATGCCATTGTGTTATTCCCTCAACTGAAAGCATTTTGATGAATAGGAAACAAATGGCTACATTATGATGCAGATGTATAATGGTCAGCTGGGTTACTTCTCTTCCTAAATGGCTCACTAACGCTAACAAACTCATCGGATGGGCAATTCAACAAAATAAATTTCCCAAGTTACAGATCCTATCATGCTATGACAAAGAAACACCCTTAGATTATTGAAACTGTGAACATTAAATCCACAAAGTCATAGGCTTCCTGCTGAAGTATTGGTAGAGTTAGTACATTTCCTAATCTATTAGTTTCATTCTATCAATCATCTGCCATGTCTCTTTGTTTCCATTTCTTTGACAAATTAAACAGCTAGGAAGTTTTGCATTGTCAGGGGAGCTATTTGACTGGTTAGAGAGAACACTTTTTGGGGTATCTATTTAAAATTTCCTGAAAGAAAAGAAAACTGACTAGTTTGACTACTGTCAATACTTGCCATGTGCCACATCCATGTTTAGTCATGCTCTCCAGACCAACAAATAATCTCCCTTTTGCTCTCTTCTTTATGGTTTGTTAGTTTTCTTTTTCTTAACTCTAAAAGTAAGACTATTTTCTAATAACTTTTAAAAATTGGGGTAAAATTTACGCGCATCAAAATTCACCCTTTATGTAGATATAGTTCTATATCTTTTATATAGATATAGTTCTATATCTTTTGACAAATGCATACAGTAACCACCACCACAATCATGTCAGATAACCACCACTACAATCAAGATATTGACCATTTCCATACCTCAAAAAGTTCCTCCGTAGTTAACTCTTCCCTTGATTCCCAGCCCATGATAATGATTGATCTCTTTTGGGGCCCTAAAAGATAGCCTTTTTCAGATACCATATAAATGGAATCATGCAGAAGTTTATTCATGTTGTGTGTATCAACAGTTCTTTTTATTACTGAGAAGCATTCCATTGTATAGATATACCACAGTTTATCTATTCACTGTTTGAAAAACCTTTGTGTTTATTCCAGTTTTAGCTGACAATGTAGAAAACGGCTATAAAGATTCGTGTGTAGACTTCTGTGTGAACATGTCTTTATTCAACTTCGATAAATACCTAAGAGTGGAATTATTTGGATGTATGGTAAGTATATTAAATGTTTAAGAAACTACTAAACTCTTTTGCCAATGTTGCTGTACCCCATTTTGTATTCCTACCAGCAACATAAGACATTCCCCACCAGCACTTAGTGCTTGTCAGCTGTTTTATTTGTTTGTTTTTTAAATTTTGTCATTTGAATAGATGAGCATTTTGCTAATAATGTTGAGCATACTTTCATGTGCTTATTTGCCATTTAAAATGTTTCTGTTCACAACTTTGTGCACATTATTGTTAATTCTGTTCTTTTAAAAAATATTATTGAGTTTTCAGAGATTTTTTACATATTATGGATACAAATCCTTTTTAAGATATGTGATTTTTAAATATTTTCTCCCAATTTGTGGCTTGTCTATTCTCTTACTTATGTCTTTCAAAGAACAAGAATTCTCAATTTTCATGCAGTCTTATTCAGCAAGTTTTCTTTTATGAGTCAAGCTTTTGGTATCATTTCTAACAAAACTTTGCCTAGCACAAGGTCTCAAAAATGTTCTCCAGTATTTTATCCTACAAGTTTTATAGTTTTGGGTTTTATATTCATGTCTGTGGTCTATATTTAGTCAAAATTTTTATGGTTCAAGGTTGTATTAGTCAGCCAAAGGGGTGCTGATGCAAAGTACCAGAAATCTGTTGGCTTTTATAAAGGCTATTTATTTAGGATAAAAGCTTACAGTTACAAGGCCCTAAAGAGTCCATCTCAAGATTGTTTCTCACCAAAGTCAGTTGCCATGTGTTGAAGCAAGATGGCAGGTGATCTCTCCCTGGTCTCTCTCCTGTAGGCTATCAGGCAAATGGCTCATCTCTCCCCAGGCCTTTGGCTGTTTGAGCCTTCTCCTTTCTGTCACATGACAAAGTTCTCTCCTCTGGTATCTATGGCACTCTCTCTCTTCTCGTGTCTTCTTCTGTGAGTGAATGTCCATTTATATCAGCCCACCAAGGGGGCAGGGGCTCAACTCTGCGTCATGCCCCACTGACATGATTGAATCAAAACCCTTCTTAACAGGTAATTTAATCAAAGACATCTCAGGTGAATCTAATACAACCAAAGGGGATCACACCCAGAGGAACAGACCAGTTTACAAACATACTT
Source organism: Cabassous unicinctus (assembly GCA_029593785.1). Classification (NCBI taxonomy): domain Eukaryota; kingdom Metazoa; phylum Chordata; class Mammalia; order Cingulata; family Chlamyphoridae; genus Cabassous; species Cabassous unicinctus. Next base: position 13,168 of record JAQZBX010045513.1, on the reverse strand, counting down.
CTTCTTTTTTAGAATTCATAAGTAATATCAAACTGCTACACTCCACCTTCTGAATTCCAAAAAGATATTACAATATTAAAAAAAGAAAAAAACCCTTAAATTAGTAACAATACTAAATACAAAATCATATCACAGAAAGATTGTTGGTTTAGCATGCGAGAAGCAGGGGTACAAGCCATCAGACAGTAACACTTTCTATAAGTCTTTCCTGGAGAACTGCATTTTCAATCCTGGCTTACAAGTTCCAAGATTATTTCTCAAATGAGACACTATCATCTGGAGGCTTGATATTCAGAGGCTTGGAATTTCTAGAATCAGTTTCTGGTTTCTTTGTGCCCAGCAATTCAGTTCTCAGCTTATCCTTCTCATCTAGCATCTTGCTATAAGCTGTAAGGAGAAGCCACATTCTCTAAGTTTACTTTGGAAAGCTTTTCAGCTAAATGTCCAACCTTGTCATTTTCAAATTCTGCCTTCCATATAACATCAGTAGTCAATCTTGCTAAGTTATCTGCAACTTTAAAACACATATTGCCTCTCCTCCAGTTTCCAATAAGAGTTTCCTCATTTCCTTCTAAAGCCTTATCAAAAGACTTTTTAGCATCCATATTTCTAACAACAGTCTCTTCAAAGCAATCTAGGCCTTTTCTATCAAGCATCTCACAATTCCTCCAACAAAACACCATTTACTATTTATAAAACCATTCCAGCATTTTTGGTAACTGCAAGGCATGACCCCACTTCTTGGTACAAAATTCTGTATGAGTCATCCAAAGTGGTGCTGATACAAAGTACCAGAAATCTGTTGGCTGTTATAAAGGGTATTTATATACAGAGATATAGACTGAATTTCATTTTTATTTGATAATGGAAATATAATTAACTACCATTTGATAAAAAGACTATTCTTTATCCATTGATATGCCTTTGCACCTTTGTTAATAAACAATTAACCATAAAAGGGTGGGTGTATTTCTGAATTTACTCTTTGCCCCATTGATATATATATATATATACATTTAAATATGTATGTACATATATATATCTACCATTTCACCAAAATCGCTGTGTCTTGATTATAATAGTTTTATATTAATTCTTGAAATCAGCATCCTTCTGTTTTGTTCTTTTTCAAAATCGTTTTGCTTATTATAATTCTTTTCCTTTTCCACATAAATTTTAAAATTAGCTTGGTGATTTCTAATAAAAAATACTGCTGAAATCATTATTGGAATTGTATTAAATCCAAAGAGCAGATTGGGGAGAACTTATCTCTTAACAATATTGAATCTTTCAATCTATGAATATGGTATATTTCTCCATTTTTAACATTTTGTTTTCTTTCATCAGTACTTTGTAGTTTTCAACATACAGATTTTTAATGTATTTTGTTAAGTTTGTGCCTATATATTTAACATTTTTGATACAATTAAAGATGGTAATAATATTTTTAATTTCAAATATCAATTCCCCTTGCTAGTATATAGAAATGTTATTGAATTCTGTATAATGACTTTGATTCCTGAAACCTTGATAAGTTTATTTATTGGTTCTAATATTGTTGTGTAGATTCTGTGGGTTTTCTATGTAGGCAATCATATTATCTGTGAATAAAGACAGCTTTATTGCTTCCTTTCTAACCTGTATGCCTTTTATTTCTTTTTCCTACCCCCATAACACTGGCTAGAACATAGTAGTGTTGAATAGAAATAGTAAATATGGACATATTTGCCTTGTTCCTTATCTAAGAGGGAAAGCATTCAGTCTTTCACCAATAAGATGTTTGCTGCTGGGTTTTTTGTAGATAGCCTTTGGAAGATAAGGAAATTCTCTTTTACTTCTTGTTTCAGGCAACAACTGAGAGATCATCATTTTTTTTCTTTAGTCTGTTGAAGTGGGGAATTATATAGAATTTGTTCAAAATGTATGATAATTTTGACATATCACTGAATTTGATTTGCTAAGATTTTATAGATGATTTTTATTTCTATGTTCATGAGTTTTATTGGTCTCACCTTTTCTTTCTTGGTAATTTGAGTTAGATGTTTTATTGATTGGAGTGATCTTTTCAAACAACTGCTTTTAGTTTTATTTATATTCTCTATTTTATCTATTTTTACTTAAAATTTCTACTCATGTATTCATGTTTCCTTCCTTCACTCTCTTTTGTTTAAAATTTTAGTTTCTTAAAGTGGAAGTTTAGATCATTAGTGTGAGACCTTTCTTCTTTTCTAAAATAAACACTGAATGCTATAAATTTCCCTCAAAAAACTGCTCTGAATGCATCCCATAAATCTTAATATACTGTATGAATTTTTGTTGATTCAAAATGTCTAATTTTCTCTTTGACTCATGGGTTATTTAGAAGTGTGTATTTAAATTTCCAAATACATCGGGCTTATCCAGCTATCTTTGTGTTATTGATTTCTAGTTTAATCCTTTTTTTCAGAAAACACATTCTGAACACAATCAATCATATCAATCATATCAATGATTCCAGATTTGTTGATGTTTGTTTTAAGGCCTAGAAAATTATCTCTTTTGATGAACATGCCATATGAAATTTGAAAAGAATGTGTATTCTGCTACTTTTAGGTGGCTTGTTTTATTGATGTCAATTAAGTCAAGTTGATTAATAGTGTTTTTAGGTCTTCTGTATTTTTACTGACTTCCTGTCTACTTGTTTTGATTACTGAATAAAATTATCAATATCTTCAAGAATAATTTAAATATGTCTATTTCTCCTTTTGTTTCTATCCCTGCATTTTGGAGCTCTGTGGAGAAGTACATAGGCATTATGGTCTGTTCATTCTTCTTAGGAATTGATCCTTTTAGCTTATTATATGTACCTTTTTATTCCTGGTAAATTCCATATACTGACATCTCCTAAATCTGATATTGATATGGTCATTCTATCTTTCTTTTGGTTAGTGTTTGCCTTGCAGATCATCTATCATTTTCCATGTTTTACTTTTAACTTAACTAGATATATTTTTTAAAATAAAATTTTATTACAGAAGTTGTGAAATTAAAAAACAATCACGCATATGTCTAGAATTCCCATAAAACAACCCTTCACCAACATACCACACCTTTGTGGAAAATTTGTTACAGATTATAAGATAATATTATCAGATTATTACCACTAACTATGGTCCATAGGATACATTTGGCATATTTTTTCCGTAGCCCCCTATTATTAACATAGTACATCTTTGGCATTGATACAAGAATATCACAGTATTGCTGTTAGCTATATTAACATATATGTTATGTTATGTTATGTTATGTTATGTTATGTTATGTTATGTTATGTTATCTTATCTTATCTTATCTTATCTTATCTTATCTTATCTTATGTTTGTCCATAGGTTACATTAATTGTATTTTTCCCATGCTTCCCAACATTCCCACCAACTTGCAATAGTGACGTACGTCTGTTCTAGTTCACAGAAGGACATTCTTGCATTTGTGCTATTAACCACAATTCTCATCCACCTCTCAGCTCACTGTGTTATTCAGTACCTAGATGATTCTCTAGCTTTCTTTCAACTGACATTTACATCCCTAGACTACCCATTTCAACCACAATAACTTAACTATATTTTTGTATTTAAAGTGGATATCTTGTAGATTACATATAATGCATATATATGTGTGTGTATCTATATCAACTATATAAATGCATTTATATGTATAACGTATATGCCCATCTGTATCTTGCTTTTTTATCTATTCATAAGACATCTTTCTTTTTAATTGGTATGTTTAGACCATTTATATAATCACTGATAAGTTGGATTAAATTTTAACATCTTGCTGGTTTTTTTCTGTAATTTTTGTTCTATTCTTTCTCTTCTTCCTTTTCATCCTATTTTAGATTTGAATATTATTTTATTCCATTTATTATCACTATTGGCATATCACTAAACATCTTTTAAAACTTTTTAATGGTTATTCAGGGTTTAGGATATTTATCTTATTTAATCACAGTCTATCTTCAAGTAATATTATACTACTTCACATGTAATGTAAGGACCTTACAAAACTATGTTTCCAATTATGATCTTCTATCTTATATGATATTTTCATCATAAATTTTAATTTTATATGCACTATAAACCCAAAATATAATTTTACTATTTTTGCTTTAAAATTCATTATATTTTAAAATGATTAAAAATAAGCAGATGTATTTAGTTTTATTTTAATCATTTCTAGTGATCTGTATTTCTTTTTGTAGATCCAAGTTTCTGTGTGGTGTCATATTTCCTTCTGCCTGAAAAACTTCTTTTTAAGTATTTTCAAAGGGTAGGTATGCTGAAAATAATTTACTTCAGCTTTGATTTGTCTATCTGAATAAATTTTCATTTTTGCTTTATTTTTTAAAGTTTATTTTTTTAATAACATTTTGTGTGACAGAATTCTTTCAGCCTTATGCAGCTGTCACTCTATTGTCCTTTTATTTAGTTTCTAATGAGTAGTGTGGTGTATTTATTTATTTGTAGCACTTTTTCTTCTGGATGCCTCCAAGATTTTCTCTGTATTTTTAGCAATTGAAATATAAAATATAATGCCTGTGTGTTTGTGTGTATTTGCTCAACTTCAGATCCTTTTTGGATCTGAGGTTTTCATCATTTTTGTGAAAATTCTCAGCAATTATTTTCAAATATTTACTCTACCCACTTCTGACTCTCTTATCCCTTTGAAATTCCAATTGTATATATATATGTTGATAAAGTCTCATAGCACTTGAGAGATCTCTTCTATTTCTCTAACTCTTTTTCCTCGTTTTATTTTAGTTTGGGTGGTTTCTATTGACCTATCATGCACACTGATTCTATGCTCAGCTCTGTTAAGTCTACTGATTCGCCAACTGAAACCATTCATGTCTGTTACTTTGGTTTTATCTCAGCAGTTTCATTCAACTTTTTTTCCATCTGTATATTTATGTTTCTCTCTTTTCCATTAAAGTTTTTTTTTCTTTATTTTTAAAGAAGCTTTAGATTATATAAATGCTACAGTGAAACTTTAGAGGATTCCCATATACCCCAGCCCTCCCCCTCCTCCATTAAAGTTTTTAATGTACCAATCACAATTATTTTAAATTCTATGTCCATTAGTTCCTACATCTAGTTCATCTCTGAGTTTTGTGTGATTGCTTGGTTTCACAACATTTTTCTTTTTTATTATTTTGTGTTTCTTATAATTTGAGGTTGTTTTCTTGACATAAAATGTAGAGCTGTCAAGACTAGGGTAAATCATATTTATACCTGGAAAAGGGCATGCCTTTTCTTCTGCTAAGCCATCAGTATGCATGTGGAGTGGGTGAGTAGGGCTGGGTCAGTCTAGTCAGGATTTGAGCTAGATTTGGCTTTTGTTATTGGAATGCTTACCTTCTTTGCAATTTGTGCTTGGTGTGGGGGTTGGTTTGTCAGAAGGTTATTTTCAATGTTTATGCTCCACTCTCAGCTTAGTCTTTCCCTGTGTTCCAACTCTTAAATATAGTCTCTCTCCCTGCTCTTGCTCCTCCCACAACAGTAGAGGGTTGTTGCTTCTTCCTCACTGCTTGTTAACCTTGCTGGGGTGGTGATGGGCATTCTCCTGGAGGGGAGGGGAATTTCTTCAATGCTCCTGTCCCTTCTCTAACAAGAAGACATCATTGTTTCCTGCTCTCCACTCTAAGTAGACATGTTCTTTTCTTTTACTCTTTGTTTTAGTTTATCAAAGGGCTGCTGATGCAAAGTACCAGAAATGTGTTGGCTTTTATAAAGGGGATTTATTTGGTGTAAAAGTTTACAGTTCCAAAGCCGTGAAAAGTCCAGATCAGGGCAACGTAAGAAGTGCTCTCTCACCAAAATCAGTTGACATGTAGGTAAGCAAGATGGCCACGGATCTCTGCCGAGGTCTGAGCCTTTCTGCAGCTGTAGACAAACCTGCCATAAGTCTTGTCTCCTCTTGAGCTGCTCTGTGGGCCCAGCCTCTTGGTGGGCTTCGTGCTTAAGTGATCATCTAGACCTCTCACGTGGCTGGATCAAACATGGCAGCTCCCTTTCCTTTGTCTGTCTGTCTGTCTCTCTCTCTGTGCCTCCATTTTTGTCAGACCCAGCAAAAGAGGAGAGACTCAACCCGAGTCATGCCTCACTGATGTAGTCCAATCAAAAGCCCTAAAGTGATCTTATCAAGTAATCCAATCAAAGCGCCCTCAACCAAATTTAATGTAATCAAAGAGTATCATACCCAGAGGAATAGATTAGTTTAAAAACATAATCTTTCTCTTTTGGGGATTCATAAAAGAATTACAAACTGCCACACCCTTCCTCTAGGTAAGATAGATTTCCTGTGCCTTGGGGACTACTGGGTTTTCTGTCCCTCTCCCAGTAATTTAAGGCTTTCTTCTACGGGAGTGGAGCTTCTGTGTGGGACTTTGTGCTTGTCCCCCCTCCGTGGCCATGCTCCTCATCCAGGCCTGCAGGACTGAGGGAGTCTCTCTAGACTACCAGCTGTCCTCAGTCATTCTGTAAGCACTTGGTTGAGGTCAATGGGGAGAAGGCCTTCATCTCTGCAGCTCCTAATTTTTCTAGACCCTTACACTGATTCACACACAGCCTTTAGCATTTCTTCAAAATTTTAGCTAATTTCCTCTTACTTGCTTGTCACCAAGCATCTCTTTCTCCCTTGCTTTCTCACAAGTGAGTCAGTGCCTATATTTCTACTCTTCTTTGAGGAGACCTTTCTTTATTTTGGATTTTAAATTACTTGGTTGTCTAGTGATATCAGGTATCTTACAGGGTCAAGAAAAATTATGATTTTTTCATTGATACAGCTTTTTCTTGTTGAGAGTAGGACTCTTTCCAACCTTCTACATCCTAGACATAAGTAGAACTCTATTATTATTGCTATTTTAACTGCTTTATTGAGATATAATTAGAATACCATAAAATGCATCCATTTAAAGTGTACAGGTCAGTTATTTTTAGTATATTCCTAGATTTTTGCAACCAACACTACTATTTAATTTTAGAATATTTTTTATTACCCCCCAAACTAACACTATACCCATTAGCAGTCACTCCCCATCCCTTCTCCATGGCAAATCACTAATCTACTTTCTATATCTATAGATTTGTCTATTCTGGACATTTTATATATGTGGAATCATACAATACGCGGTCTTTGTGACTGGCTTCTTTCACTTACCATAATGTTTTCAAGGTTCATCCATGTTGTTCATGTTGTAGCATGTTATGGATTCAATTGTGTCCTCCTCAAAGATATGTTCAAGTTCAGTGGATGTGAATTCATTTGTAAATAGGATCTTCAAAGATTCTATTAAGATGAGGCCAAACTGAATAAAGGTGTTCCTAAATCTAACAACTGGAATCCTTATAACCAGAGGAAATTTGGACACAGAATAGAAGGCTGTAGGAGACAGAAGGAGATAGATGGCCATGTGATGGATGCAGATCTTTAGTTATGGGTTACCAGCAAGCCACCAACAGAATGATGCAGCCTTCAAAGAAAGCAAAATCTTGCCAACACCTTGATTTTAGACTTCCAGCCCCCAAAGTATGAGAAAATAAATTCTTGTTGTTTAAGCCAACCAATCTGTGGTATTTGTTATAGCACGTAACAGAATTTCATTCCTTTATATGTACAAATAATATTCCATTTTATGGATATACCATATTTTGTTTATCTGCTTTTTGGCTATTATGAATAATGCTGCTAAGAAAACTCCTAGCATTCTTTTCTCTCTTTGATGCTTTCAGTAACAAAAAACAAACAAACACTGTATTTTTGCCTGCATACAATTTATTTCAATTTATTAGGAGTTTTCCATGAGTCTGGTTGTGAACCTACAGAATAGTTTCCACCAAAGTTTGATGGGACTTAAGACGGAAAAATGACCCTGACCACTCCATATAGCAAAGTAGTAACAATTTATTAGGGAATTTGTAATCTGGGAATTTGTAATCTAAGTTATTTCCCAAATCACCACGTGAGCTTTCTAGCATATTTACCTCATGTCCAAGCTGCTAACATAATAAAACCAGTCTGTCGAACGATTTCTTGATTCCTTTTTCTATAAAAACCATAATATTCTTCTACTAAATGAAAATAATGGCCTTGGTAATCAAACTCATTATCATCAAATCACACTTGCCTCCCAAGAAGTCTAGCACTAAGATATAATAGAATTATATGGCTAACCTCTTTGTTCTTGGTATTTTGCAAATTGCCATAGGCTTCTTACAAACTTTTCATTTTTCTTAAAAATAGCAGTGCAACTAAAAAGTTACACAATTTTTTCTCTGTAACATCTGTTTCAGAAATCATTATCGCTCAAGTTTCTTCATGACATAAATTGCCTTATTTTGACTTCATCATTTTCATGTCATTTTTCCTATGTCAATATGATTAAGGCTATAAATAGAAACAGCATTTTCACATAACCTTAGCTATAGTTCTGTGAACATGTTTTTCAATTTCAGTTTCCAAGCAGATATACCCTTTCTCTTTACAACATGTATTATCTGTCCCCTCCCCCTACCCACACACAAAATCTGGATTTAATTATTTAGTGTTTTAAAGTCAAAATGGTAGAATGCTTTGGTTTTTCATTGATATTTGCTTTTTATACTGTTCATAAAATTGGTTACAAACAATACAAACAATTTCAAAATATAGTTAAAATAAGATTTTTTATTTCTTCTTCATTTGGCTAACTTGAAGAAAAGCAAAAATATTGTTTTCCAGGAGGATTAGGAGAATAGGGAACTTTCCACTGTGGTGCCCATAAGCCAGTGGTCATGGACCAAGGCACGGGGGCCATTGTCCTGGGGTGCATTTCCCAGCCTGTGCAATGCAGCAATATTGGTCTTGGAATGGATATGTCCTTTGCCTTAACTTAAGAATGCAGTGGTTTCATATTCACATGATGTGTTAGATCCTGTTGTCTGGCCTGTAGTCCTAAAAATGTGGCTAGAAGAAGAGTGAAATAAGAAATGACATATGAATTAAATAGTATTTTATTTTCCTTTAAAATATAAAAAATGAATTTTAGTTCTCTGTACATGAATTTCACTCATTTTTATTGAGGGTTGAGGACTGTTGGGAAAAATGGCACTCACTGGGGCACAGAGACTGATGATTGCAGCCAGAAAGTTTATTGGGAAGCTCTCCCAACACAGGGGGTCTAAAGAATAGACTTCAGCCTGCCCCTGGAAAGGAGGGATTTGAATTTATACAGAACATTCTTAGGAGGGGAAAGATAGTCGGTGGGAGGGGTCAAGGGTTTGAGTAAGGTGCAGGGGCCAATAGGAAGCTCTAGAGGTGAAAATTTTCCCTTGTAGGACTAGAGGATAATGAGCTAGGGAGTTACGTGCCCTTGGAGTGCTGGAGGGGCTGGTGGGGCTTTGGTTTGGAGGGGGAAGCTCTCTATCTTACTTTACTCCCATCTCCATGTCCAAACTATCTTTACTCCCATCTCCATGTCCAAACTATCTTTGTCCAAACTTTGGGGAAGTGCCGTGCTTTCAGACACATAGGCTTAAGGAGGGGCTTGTCCTTCCTTAAAGCATGTCAGGGGAATTGAGTCATAGCTTGTTAATTATTGCAAACTTAGTGAGGGGGAACCTATAACAAGGACATTTTTGGAAAGTTTATAAGTATATACTTATTTCCTTCCTGATAGTGATGTAGAAAGGGAAACTACTGTTACGAATTCCAGTAACATACAAGGCAATGCTTTTGTTGTACAGTATTGAAAAAAACATGAGATCTTCAGGGACATTCTTACAGAAGAATATCGTAAAAACACAGTAAATGGCATACTTCATTTTGGTTTTGTCTCTTAGCAAGCCCCCTCCCCGCTACCTCCCCTCCCCCACCCCCACTTGTCCTTTGCAGTTAGGGCTAAGGCAGGCATTGAGTTATGAGTAAAGAACTTTAATGAACGAGCCACAGACAGAACCTGCTGTATGGGTGGTGGAATATGGAGCTACTCCACAAGATGATTTGAGAGAGGCCAAAAAGCAGACACTTCCCTAATCCCTTCCCCAAATGCTGTCCTTTTACAGCACCCCATAGTGCATGCTTTCCTTTTGGTTGGGTCACTAAAGATTTCATTGACCTAATTTTACCATCTAGAGATATTTGGTCCCATCTTTAAGAACATAGGAACTGAATCCCCTCTACTCTACTTTTTGTTCTGATACTTACTATGAGCAAGTTACTTCATCTTTTCTCTAAAACCATTAATCTAAAAGAAGTCTCCAGACTTCTTGGGACTACTTTTAGCATTAAATGATGCATCCATGGTCAGTTCCTAAAACAGTTCCTGACACTTAGTAAGCATTCATTAAGATTGGCTGTTAGTATTATTGTCTAAGAGGGGAAATACTCTAATCACTAAGCACTAACTCTTTTGATAGAATGTGCTTTTCATTCTAGCAGGATTCTGCAAGGTTGGAGCAGAGAGATAACAGAGAAGGAAAGGTCAGGGTATGTCTTGAGCACTAAAGTCTGTGAAAAGAGCAGACTTGATTTAGACTCTATTATACCTAATTTTATATATAATTGTTATTATTCATAAAAATGGCTTCCAAAATGGTATAAGTTTGAGGCTCCATAAAACCTGGATTCTCTCCTGTCTAGTTAAACAGTACTTCTCACAATTTAATGTACACATTAACCACTTGAGGTTTTGTTAAAAGGCTGATTTTGTGATTCAGTAATTCTGGAGTGAGGTTGAATATTCTACATTGATAGCAGGCTGATGCTGGTGCTGATAGTCCCTACAGGAGTAGGTTATGAATAGGAAGGACCTGAAGCATTTTGAGGGAAAATGAAATTTAACACAGCATCGGATCTTCCCATCCTCCATTCTGTCATAGCAACACTTGCACCACAGTTACCGTGGTGGTTTGGAAATGTACGTATCCCAGAAAAAAACATGTTCTTAAATCTAATCCATTCCTTTGTTGTGCACGCAAGTAGGAACTTTTGACAAGGTTACTTCAATTAAGCTGTGGCCCAGCCCAATCAGGATGAGTCTTAATCCTATTACTGGAGTCCATTATATGCCGAATGAAATTCAGAGAGAGAAATCCACAGAAGCAAGAAGGTTGAAAAGGCTGAAATTCAATGGAACCCAGAAGAGAACAGAGATGCCAGGAGAAGCTGCCATGGGCATTGCCATATGACAAAGAAGCCAAGGACCAAGGATTGCCTGCAGCCAGCCCCAGAACACCAATGTTAAGGAAGAAATCATCGCCTTGATGATGCCTTGATTTGGACTTTCTTTTGGTCTCAAAACTGTGATCGAATAAATTTCCATTCTTTAATCCAATCCATTTCATGGTATTTGCTTGAGCAGGCAAAGAAATTAAAAGTTACTATGGCCAAAAAAATCCCTTGATACACGGAGTAGTTGCATGTCTTGACCCTACATTTTCACTAGGTGATGCACTGTGGTATCAAGGGCAATACATACTAAACACAATTGGGGGGTAGATGTGCTCTCAGGTTGTCATTTGACTGGTTGGGGACACTGATCCTATTGCCTTTTGTTGAAGAAGCATAGGATTTCCTGCTTCTGAGTTAAACTCTCGGGGACATAATGGAAAAGGGGTTCAGGGAGGGAGTCTATCATATCTTCATTAGAGACTCTTTGTTACTTGACCCTCCAATAATGATGAGGCCCCTTCTGAAGTCAGAATCACATCATCAAACACTTATAGAATGTTTGCTATTTGAAACTGTGTAGATAATAGTTTTGAGAACAGTGGCACTAAAAGAAACCTTAAAGACCCTTCAATCCAACTCTTTCTACCCACAGATAGGGAAGATAACACAGCATGTTAGGAACAAAATTGGCTCCATAGTCTAGTTTTCTGTAGGACATGTGGTCCTCAGGAAGATTTGGAATAACTTTTTGGCAAGAAAAGAGTGCTAACAACCTTACATTGTAACCTGTAATGTGCAGAACAGGTGTGCTTGTCCAGAGAGGTATTTCAATGGGATAGGTTCCCTCTGGATGCTGTTCCCCAAAGGAGTGACTTGTGAGGGCATCATTGTTTCATTGCACTCCTGTCTCTTCTCATTACACCTCTGCACCCAGCCCTGTGTGCCCTGACTTGGCAAGAAGGGCAAGCCTTGAGTAAAGAATTCATAATGCTCCACATCAGGACAGCATCTACATGTCTTTTGTGCTATATTAGGACAATCCCGCAGTATATTCATTTTGTAATCAGATGTCAGATGGCATTTATATGAAATTCGTTTTTCTACCTAGGTTGTCTTTTTCCTCTTGCAAACATTTAACTTTATCATCTTACACAATTATAATTTTTAAAGGGTAGTGAAAAACGAGGTTTTCAATGTTCATACTTTATGTATTTTTGCTTCTCCCATGAACATAGGAGTGATGTGTTTGGCCTGTGAAAAGATTACAGGCCTTGAAGGTAAATTTAGGGTGCAGTTTGAAATCTGACACTAATCAGTTGTATAAACCAAGTCAAGACACCTGTTTGATCTCCCTCAGCCAATTTTGTTTTTTCATTTGTAAAATGAGGGGAGGGACTTCTGCCTTACTTCAAAATTTTTAGGATATATGTATTATTTATTTAACTTTGAAATAGTTTCAGGTTCACTGAAAAGTTGGGAAAATAGTATAAACATACCATTTACACCGAAAAGATGTCAACTGGATTCCCCAAATATTAACTTTTTAGACCACATTTACTTTTTTTATTCTGTTTGTATATTGAGGCAGGTTAGTATAGGGAAAAGAAGGAAGACCCAGCAGATCCAGCAGAAAACATGGGCGTGAGACCCCGCCTGGAAACCTCCTAGGGGAACGGCTGCTACTAAAGAGCAAAGCTGGAAAGACCCTGCAAGATCCTGGCCATGAGGTCCTGTTTGGAACTCTGTCTGAGTTAAGGGAAAGCCACAGATAACTCCAAACAGGCTTCCCATTGGTCCCCTGAGAGCTGGTGGGGCAACCAATCAGAACTGCAAACAGCTGGGGCCTCTCCCCAACATTAGGAAGAAGGAGGAGGAAAGGTCTTAAAAGGCCTAACCTGGGATTCCCTGTAGGTGACTCATTCTTTACCATGCCCACAATCTATGTCTCAGTTGTGTACTTTCCAGTTTTCTTTTTTTTTTT
>JAQZBX010045512.1:0-21024 GCA_029593785.1 Cabassous unicinctus | reverse complement strand
TTTTTTATTATAAACTATATACTTTTTATTATAAACTATATACTTTTTCTGTTCCAGGATTCAATTCAGGATCCCACATTGCATTTAGTTACTGTATCTCTTTAGTCTCTCTCAAACTGTGACATGTAACAGTTCCTAAATAGTTTTGTTGTTTTTTGTTTGTTTGTTTTTTGGCTTTCATAAACTTGATACTTTTGATAATTACTGGTCATTTATTTTATAGACTGTATTTCAGTTGGGTATGTTGATGTTTTCTCATGATTAGATTGGGGTTATGTATTATTGGCAAGAACATCATAGAACTGATGCTGTATCCTTCTCAGTGCATCATTATCAGGGATACATAATCTTGATATGTCTTATTTCTGATTACATTAACCTTGATCATATGATTAAGGTGGAGTCGGCAGAGTTTCTCCACTGTAAAGTTACTATTTTCCCTTTGTAACTGATAAATATCTTGGGGGTGGGGGAGGATACTTTGAGACTGCCAATATTTTGTTTCTCCTCAAACTTTTGATTTTAGCATTCATTGATGGATCTTGCCTGCAAAAATTATTACTGTGGTGTTTGCCTAATTAGTGATTTTTTATTTCCCTCACTCCTTCTACATTTGTTAATTTGAATTTTTTGTAAGTAAAAGTTGTTGCTTCCCTCCTAATCAATTATTTATTTAGATTAGCATGAACTCATCAGTATGGATATTTATATTATTCTATGAGTTTTGATCCAATACTATCATTATTTATTTTGTTACTCAAACTGTTCCAGCTTTGACGACTGGGAACTCCTTTAGGTTGGCTCCTGTGTTCTTTTGACTAGCTCCACTCATTTTTCTAGCACTTCTTTATCTTCTGGCACTATAAATGTTCATCCTGTATTTTCTCTGCCCGAGCCCTGAAATCAACCACTTCTCCAAGGAACTCTGGTTCCTTTTAATAGACAAGGGTGTTTAAAAAACAAGATTTGTCGCTAGGTGTGCTCGCTGCTACTGAGGTGTACTTGTTCCTAGGCACTCTCAGTGGACAGAGCTAAGAAGCTAAGAAAAAAAAAAAAAAATATATATATATATATATATACACTAATCCATACATAAACACTCAACTGTATTTCTAAAATCTATCTATGTATATGAGTATAGATGTAGATATAAAGATAAAGATATGTAATTATAAGTTCATACTGACACCTCTGATTCCAATTCATTACAAGCTTTATTATAACCTTCCACTTTCCTTATTTATAACTTCTTTCTCTAACAGTGAGAAGTGTGGCTCTCATTAACTACAGTTCATTTACTTATTTGTTCGATCCTATTAGACACATAAGGTAATTACAGAATTGCTAATTTATACCCCTAGAGAATCTTCTTTACTAACCAGGATACATTATTTGTATACTCTAGACAAAATACTGTTTTCCAAAGTTACTTAGGGTAGTTCTATTCTTTCCCATCCTCTCAGTATGGTTATATTATTTATTTATAATACAATTAAATTAATTTGTTACCATTAGTATTCTATTTTGGGTCCCCTTTCCATAATCCTGGAAATAATGGTTGATTTCAATTATTGATTTGTTTGATATGTGAAACATTACTATGATTGAAAGATATACCAAAAAGGTACAACTTCCTCATCCTTACTACTCTGTCCCCATTCCCCTTTCTTTCCAGACTGTTCCCACCCAGTCCATATAGGTAATCAATTTCTTCAGATTCTTATTTAACACTCTTGTAATTTTTTTGCACAAATTAGTATAGCACAAGTGTATTTTCTTATACACCCTTCTTTCTCACATGAAAACAGAACACAATAGATACTCTTTTGTACTGTTATTTTCTCTTAACAGTATATATTGGAAGTCATTCCAAATAAATTCATAGCTGTCTTCCTTATTTTTCTTTTTACAATTGCATAATACTCTATTGGGTGAATATGCCATAAGCTATTCAAACACTTTCCTATGTATGGGCATTTATTTCCAATATTTTTCAATTACAGATGATGCTGCAATTAATAACCTTGTATATATGCATTTTAGTGTTCAGGGTAGATTCTTAAAGTGGAATGGCTGGGTCAAACGGCAAAGATTTAGTTTTATTAGGTATTGTCAACTTCCCCTCCAGAGGACTAATTGCTCTTAATAGTTTTTTTCTGATTATGAGAGTGGTTGTTTCCCTACAGCCTCACCAACAGAAAATGTTATTCTACTTTTAAAATTTTTGCCATTTCAATCAGTGAGAAATGGTATCTCAGTGTCTTAATTTATATTTCTCTATATATGAATGAGTTTGAACATTTTTTCTTATAACCGAGGGCTATTTTATCTCTATTTTGTGGCTTTTTCACATCCTTCTCCTATTTTTATAGGGTTTTTGGTCCTCTGTCCCTCAATTTTTCTTATGTACTAGGGATATTAGCCCTATGTCTATGGTAAATACTGCAAATATTTTCTCCCACTTTATTAGTTGTCTTTTGACTTTGATTATGGTGTTACAGACCATGCAACTTTTGAAAAACTTTATACAGTCAAATAGCAATCTTTTCTTTTATTGCTTCTGGATTTTGAGTCAGAGTTAGAAAGCATTTCCCTTCATCAAGGTTAAAGAAGAATGGAACAGTTGTGTTTTTCAGGAGTGCTTAAATTGTTTTTCTAATACAAGTTTTGCACATTTTTCATTTAAATTTATTCTTAAGGAGTCACTCTTCTTTGATGATACTGGAATGATTATTGCTTTAAGTCACTAAATTTTAGGGTGGTTTGTCACATAGCAACAGATAATTGGGACAGATGAACTATTACAAATCTACAGTCACTCCTAGAAAATCAAGTCAGAAATATGATGGCATTAATTCTGAGGATAAAAGAGATAAATGGTGGATAAGAATTGGTTTAAAGGCCTCAGAAGAAAGATAATGCTGAAGAGCATAACATTACTGCTTATATTCAATGATATTTTCAAAATAAAATTGAAAAAGCACATTACTTTTAAAATTTAAAAAGGGGGGTTCAAATGCTTTAGAAAACAAAATTAACTGCCAGTTAATTTTCTCAAGCCTTTTGGGTAAAGGAAAGGGGTAAATATCAGAGAAAGGAAAATCCAAATGACAGTTTATTTGATATTACAATAATAAAATTATAAATCAGGCACTAGAAAAGTATTTCCATAGCTATTCTAAAATTGCCAGATTTCAGCAGTTCCAGAAAGCACATTCCACTTTAAATATCTGCAAGTTACCACAAAAGGTCACCACCTTAACTGCACAAACACATTATCATGTAAGTCTAAGTAGTAAAAAGTCACACACATTTAGTTCAAATCCTTTTGCCATCTGTTGCACGTGCTTTATGAATTTTAATTATTTTGGAGTCTTGCAGAAGCTCTACTTTTTAAAAAAAACATACCTTCTGTTACCACAGGCAATCTCACAATCCCAGTCTCAGAATCCTATCATAGTAAATCCTTCACAGTAATGTCTCAGATAAACATCTCTAATAAACCAGGGAGAAGACAGGTTAAAGTGTGATTCATTCTGGATTCCATATTTTAGGTGCATGGGGAAATCCATAATTAATCCGAACTTCTACATATAGTTAACAACTGTTAATGATATTTCCAGGAGACACGTCTCCAAATCCTCTACTGATCCTGGAATATATTTATATTTGTTTGGGGTTAGTGTTAATAAGTAATTCATTAAAAATTAGGACAACAGGATAAAGCTTTGTAAGTCATTAAGTTGGCAACCTCATCTAGCAGGTACCAAACCCTAAAAGGCATCTAACAAATGTCTCAAAGTTTATGTAATTAAGTTTGCATACTCCAATTCAGAGGAGAATTTTTTGAAGCTCACATCCACTATCTGCTTGCCCTGATTTTAAGACACAAGTTGAACAAGTTTTTTAAGTTTTTTTTCCCCCAACAGATATCAATTAGAAAAATTAAACTAGAAATATACCTAGAGGGGGGCAGCCATCAGCAGTGGGACAGATGATAGCCTGACAAGCCAGGAAGACATCAGAAAAAAACTATTAAAAGGAGGCAAAAGAGACTCAAAGTATAGGTCTGGAGACACTTAGTGTTGGGGTAATACCCAGCTACAGAGGCTTCAGCTACTCAAGATTCAACCATCTGGCCTAGTAGTTAAGAGTACAGCCATTGATATCATATACAGATTGTTGAGTCCAAATGATACCACCGCCACTTACTAGAGGTTGACCACAGGCAAGTGAGGTCATGCCCTACAGGGCTGTTATGAAGATTAAATGAGATAATGCATATGAAGTGCTGAGCACACGGGAAGTACTCAATTAACAGTGGTAGTTGTAATAATTGCTGTTGTTACATTTATTTGCAGTGTGAGATGCTGATAATCAGTACACTGCAGCACAGTACATCCACTAAGCTTCATAATGATAACCTCAAAAGATGAAGAAAAAGTTAGTTTAAAATGTCAGCAAATTCCACTGAAATGTACATTTAAGAATGATTAAGATGGGAAATTTTGTTATATATATATATATATATATATACACACACAATTTTTAAAAGTGCTTTTGTTGAAGAAAGCAAGAAAGAAAATAATGTATTTTAGAAAGATTTCCATTCAAAGTGATCAAAATTTAGTTAGCTAAAGAGTAAAAGACCAGTGATCTGGAAAATATTTTGATGTGAATTTTCTTTTATCCATACCAACCCTGAAATTCCAGATCAAACCTTACAGTGTTTTAATTTATATTTAATTATGCTCAGGGCCTTGGTAAATCCATATTTCCCTCTCTAAAGGAATAGGCTCAAAATCCCAGACAATTCATATCAACAAAAAAGACACCTTATTTTTTGTCTCATTAGATTTGCTACTTTTTCTAACACTTCAACAACTTAAAAGCTGTCTTTGAATTGATCATAGCATCTCTCTTGCTGGTATTTCATTCATTACTAATTCATTCATTGATTCATTCAATCCTCAAACATTTATAGTACTTATAGATTGATGATAATCTAATCATACTTTTTAAAACATAACTTCCTATATTCCATTTTAGTTCCTTTTTGAAATTTTAATATATTAATTTCTTATTTAAGGACAATGAATATGTACAAGTTAAGTATCTTTATAAATTAATTCCAGGAGCCCTTTTGATGGAGGCTCCTATAGTTATCTTTTTAGTTACTATTAGAACAAGTCAATCACCAGGACATGTCCAAACTGGGCTCACCCAATTTCAGATCCTTACTTCTTTTCACTGATGAGTTATTCAATTGACTTGCTTTATCAATTAAAATCAACCAATACAATTAATTATTGTACTATAGACAGTATACTTGCATTGGATGAACAGTGTTATGCAGCTCCTAACACCTGCTCTTGACACACAGGAAGACCTTAATAAAGCTTTTACTGTTTCTTGAATTAATATTTGATAAATACATGGAAAATATTACAAAAGGTAAAATTCGCTGAAAGTTTAATTGCAAATATGGAATTATGGGACTTTTGAGGTTTTCCTTTTATAATATAAAAAAAGTTTTAAAATATTGTCTGAAGATATAAGATATGGTCCCTGCAATTAATGACTTTACAGTTAGTTCATGAGCAAACATATATAATCATGTGAAACTGAAAATAAATAATTCAGGACAAAAATACAGAAAGTGTCACAACATTTTAAATTATTAATTGCGAAATAAATAGCTCAGATAATTGCTGCAGGAATTCTGAAAAGAGGGGGAAGAACCCTGTGGGGCTGGAATGGTCTTGCTTCATAAAAGAGAAATGCATGAACTGGATCTTGAAGGGGCATGAGGAGAAGGGGAGGGGAGGGGAGGGAAGAAAGTTCTGGGGAATAAAGTAGGTGGGGTCAAAGGTGAATCCAAGGTTCTGAGGCTAGAGAAGAATGATGAGGATGAAAAAATATTTCAGACATTTTGAGCTTGAACTGTGTGGGAGACCCCTGATAGAAATATATATTAGATAATTTGATAATAGTAGAACTGGGGCTCAATTGAGAGATCAGAGCTAAAGAGGGATATTTTGGAGGTAGCTTCACAGAAGTGATATTTGATGCCCTGAAATAGATGCTATTCTCCAAAGGAGAAACTATTATAGGGATATAAGAATAGGTGGTCAACTGAAATGTTGAGAATCTACTTTTACGGCATAGATGAAGACACAGGAATAAGCACATAAACACAGACAGAATAAAGAGTGAAAGAGGAAAATGAACAACCATAAGAGAAACTAATGAAAATGTTGTTACCTCTATCCTATACCATCATGAAATGCTTTTCTGTAATCCATATCTCTCTCTGACTTTGGAATCCTGTGACCATCACAAAGGATTATATCTTAAAAACATTTCCTTCCCTTACACAAAAGATAATAGCCCTCAAGAGACAATCGATGTCAACTGCATTTTACTATTCACTATTGGCAAATCATTCACTATTGATACATTATTCAGTAATAAATCAAAATGAAAATAATGGCATGACTTGAACCAGAAATCACACTGTGTTAATTCCATTAAGGTCTATGCAGCGAGCTATTAGGTTTTCTATACAATGGGAAAAAGTCAATTCCTTTCTGAAAATCATGGTGACAATGACATCAGAGATTAGGGTCCAAAGTTTAATATCCTAGAGAGGACTTACCTATTAGAATGAAATTGCCTTTAGCACCAGACAAGCAGGATAACATAGCCTGATAATTTAGAACTTTCACACTGATAACAAGGGTCTTTCATTCATTCACTCATTTAGTCATTAAACTACTGAAAACCACTAATTGTCAGGCATTAAGAACACAAATATGAATAACCCACAATCCTTGCTGTACAGGGCATTGTCACCAACCGAAACAAATTTGAATATTAAGTAAAACGAGTAGATTTAATTATTTCTGTAAAGCTGTATAACTTACAAGTTAGTCAAAAGGAAGGTGGCATTCATAAAAGAATTAACATCTATCCATACCTAGCTCTAAGGATTCTCCAAAGACTCATAGTAAGAATAAATAGCCTCACTTGCTCCTGTCTCATTTCTTCTAATCCACCTTTACTAGTTTAATTAGGCCCGCTCTAAGACTCAATAACCCCAGTTTCATTTATGTATCAATTTCCTTCAATAACAGGGGTATAGAGGAAAATACATGAATATTCTCTTAAAGTTAAGCAGAGTTAGGTATCATTTGAAATCCATGTCTTAACTATTTAATAGTAGACTCCTGTAAAGTGCAAAATACCAAACGATGGAATTCAATATTTGAAATCCCTCAGGATGGAGAAACATCTGCTCATGATGACCCTTACAGGGAAATTACACTGACTATTACAAAGCTGTTTTAAGTTAGAAACTGACACATGTTTTTCACTCAATAGTTGGCAATCAGCCACTTCAACAATCATACAATATCCAATCTTCAAAAGAAAAAGTAGTTTGAGAAAAGCAGAAATTATGCAAGGGTTAATTTCAACTTTATGACCTTTACCTCACTACCTGGATAACACCACCAACCACATAGAAAACAATGTAAACTATACAAAATAAAGAGTGAGTATAGAATAAAACATATGAGATGCAACTTTTAAAAACTTGCATTGGGAAGCAGATTTGGCTGAACCAGGTGGGTGCCCGCCTACCACATGAGAGGTCCTGGGTTTGGGTCCCAGTGCCTCCTAAAAGAAAACGAGCAGATGCCACCTCCTGCCGCAACGAGCTAGACACTGCTTCCCGCCACAATGAGCTAGACATCACAAGCCAGCAGATGCCTCAGGCTGCAGGGAGTGGATGTGGCTCAGGCCGTTGGGCACTCGCCTCTCATGTGGGAGGTCCCAGGTTCAGTTCCCGGTGCCTCCTAGAGAAGGTGAGCAAACAATGAGCAGACAGATGAGAGAACCATCTGGGGGAGGGAGTGGATAAATAAAGAAAATTAAAAGTAAATAAATAAATCTTTTTTAAAACTTTGCATACCTAACTTTTTGAATGATCATATTTAAAAATTAATTTAGTTTGCCACTAAGGATGAAAAATTAAATGGGAGCTCAAAAGTGGATTAACAAGTAATGTCACATTCAGTACTACATCAATCAATTTTTGTTCAGTTTATTAAGCTAATAACTTAGAGGAAATACAGATAGTGGGTTAGAAAATCGAGCAATCCACCATTAAGCAGTGTTATAAATAAAAACAGCATCTGAAAAAAGGCAGAATAAGAAAGCGAAGGGGGTAATACACAGCTTAAAATATTTTTTTCCCCTATTTCATTTGGGAATTAGAGCCAAAAGAAGCAGTAAAAGTTAGTTAGATGTAACATAGATTATGCCCCATACCTGCACAGCTTTTCAAGAAAATTGAGGGAATTTCTGACTATATGTGAAGTTTTATCCATTTCTTAAATAAAGATCTATAAAAGAGCAGATGATTGTCATTCTGACATAGGCATAGGGATTCTAAATTAAAAACTGATGTTTACAGTTAAAATGTTGAAATGTTAAAATTATATGAACTTTTATAGATTGCATATTAATAACAGAAATTAATTGTTGTTTTTTTTTTTAAGAAAAGGGTAACATGGACTTTTAAAGCTTTCTAAAATGAGCTTAACCAGAATAGAAAAAATATTAACAAAATGTGGTAAAACCATTTACTAAAGAGGCTCTGAAATCTCCTTCCCTAGATTAATAAAGTTAGGAACATATCTATCTCTACTTGTTTAAATGAAACCAGATTGAGGTTTAAGATTGAATTAGGTGAAAGCCACTAATTCCTTTTCATCAGTCATGTCTGTGGATTCCCTAGTCAAAGACTCCAAAAAGCAATAAAGTTTTAAAATTTATGATAACATTCCTTACAACACAGAAAATCAATTTATATGTGAAATAGCATACTAATGGAAAGGTGTCAATTAATATTTAACTGTAAAGAAAGAGTAAAATATATATGGAAAGACATACAAGATAGAAACTCCAGAAGACAATTTTAAAGAAGACAATTTTAAAGGCACCTAAAACAATTATTACAGAAATGTTTATGATTAATTCTAGCTATTTAATTTATATTTTCATATGGGTTTTTTTTTGTTTGTTTGTTTTGTTTTGTTTTTTCAGTATTTCTGGTTAAGGAAAGAATCTCACTAGGGCTTTCAAGTCAAAACAATTTACTCTTATTTTAACCTTTATTAACAGAGATTTCAACTTCGAAACAATACAGCCAAGAGACTCCCTGAAGCTCCCTTCCACCCAGTCTAAGGGGTTAGAGAGATACAAAGATGAAAAGCACTTAGTTCTCATCTTTAAGGAGCTTACAATGTAGCAGGGGAGAGTGAAATGTAAACTAGTAATCATGACACTCGTGATAAATACTGAAATAAAGGTTTGCATATAGTGCTTCCAAAGACGAAACTGAGACGAGTTATTATATAGACTTGTGGCCCAGGGAAAGATGAACAACGCCAGAGATAGTCAAAAGGAATTTGCGGCCAGAATCTCTCAAGGAAAGCTTCAGAGCTCACTGGTAGAATTTTAAAGGGTATTACTAAATTGCTTACTGAAACCATCCTGACAGATTCCATTTTCAGTGTCCATGGAAATTCCATTTGTTGATAGTATTCTTATCACATATAAAGCTCTCATCTCACAACAAAGCTGGCCAGTGCACTCTTGAGGCATAATGAGAACAGGATCCATGTAATGTTTCAAGTCAGTACTGATGACATCAGTCTCAAATCAGACACAACCAAGTCATCAGCACCTTGGGGAATGAAAAAGAGCCATTTATCTTTAAAACCCTTTTAAGTATTTAGTAGATCTAATGCTATTAATAAATAAGGTAGCATTAGTTCAAGTCTTCGGAAATAGGCCTGCCCTTTCCTTCCAATACTTGTGCATTTTAGTGTTATTCACAGAGAAGCTGACAAATCATTTCTCCAAACTGGCAAAGGGTGTTGAAATTAAAATCTAAAACAAAAGTCAGCAGGATAAAAAAGCATCTTCCTTTTTGACTCTACATAAATATGTTATTAAAAATTTGTTTCTCTTTTCATATTAACCAGATTCATAAATAATAATACACACTAAAATTTAAATTTTGTGGATTTTTAAAAATTAGCAGCATAGTAAGTGCCTTATTATCAAGAACCTATTTTTTTCTCATTTTAATACATTCATTTTAGCTTTGCCAATGAAAGAATATATATACACCATATTTTTACTGAAAAAAAACTCCTTTATCACTTTCTAGTGTTTGCAGTTTTACACACTCAGAAACCATATGCTGAGACATTTGTACTGTTCCCTTCATAGGTCAATATACTAATGTGGTCTGGTCTGTTCTCTTTTAATATCTGCATATAGATTATGTCTGACAAAAATCTTAATATGCTCTTGGAACTGAACAGTCATTAGCCCCAGACTGCCAAAATGATCACAAAGCAGCTGAAACTTTGTGCACCTTTCTGTATCAACCTTCCCAGATGGACTTTACTTTCCCTTTTCTCTTTACACCTTGAACACTCTTTATTTTTTTTTTAATTGTACTAAAACTTTTAGGGTCACCTGCCACTCACTAGAAAGGCTTTTATTCTATTGACTTTCTGTCCAGAGTACTCCACCACTGTTTTTATTTCTCACTCAAGCAGACTGTGTTTTGCTTTCCAGCAATAATACCTTATCACTAATGAAAGATCTGCTAAATTCATCACTCCTCTTATTACAGTTCCTATAAACTTTCTTCTTCTAATATTTGATATCTGTTATTTCTAAATCTCAAACACTGTGTTGGAACCAAGAAAAGCCCTACGTATTTTATCTGTTCTTTTCTAATTATAACCTGAGCAGCTAAGTCCATTTCAATTACATCAGAAAATCAAGAGTTGATTATCTACATCTATGTATGACTATATATGTATATATACAAATACATCATAAATAATCAAATTAAAATTTTAATTTATCATCAAAGCAAATTAACTTGTTTGGTTAATATGAGAGGGTTGTCAAAGCAGAATGGAAAACTGCTGTAACATACAATTATGGAAAACTGCCTAATGAGGGGTATAAATGAAAAATAACATCACATTATGATAGAACCCGTGACAATATTTCACCAACAGAAACACAGGAACTGCCAAGATTATGTATCAACAAACCATAATACAAGTATCAGTACCTGGGCTAATTGAAAACAGATAATAAAAAAAGAAAATAAACCTGTAGAGAAGAAAACAAAAACAATGAAAACAGACTCAAAAGACTCAATTGTTGTTGACTGATTTAATTTACACGGAGCACTGAAAAACAGTATCTGTCGTCAAATGCAATGGAACTGCAATAAATTCTGCTTAATAGACCTATATCTTCTTTAGTTTACTGACAAAAAAAATCAACAGGAGACATTAAAAATACTAGTTTTTTGAGCCAAAACATCCCTGAAACATGGAGAAATATGGCAGCCTAGTGAATGAAGGACTTGAAATAAACATGAATGTTAAAAAGAAATCAGTTACCAGATTGATAACTAAAGTGACTACAGAGCTATTAAACAAGACAGTTCTTGTTTTACTCTTGAACCAGCTTTGGAGATAGTTTTGAATATTTATCATATAACTAGACCATGTTTTTGGTTTTTTTCTTTCAAAAATGAAAATTGTATTTAAAAACATGAGAACTCAAATCAAAACATAATACTTAGAGACCCAGAGCTAACACCAAGTAAGTATAAGGAAGCTGGGGGATGGCTGCCCGAATTTGGATGCAGCGCCTCCGTTGTAGGACTTGAGAGTGGCCCTTCTCAGTTGAAGGCTGCGATATGGGTCCCGAGTTCCTAGCTCTGGATACTTGAATTAGCTTTAGCAGAAGAAAAATGGAGGAACCATAGAATATTAAGGATGAATTCAGGAAGACCTAAGACCATGGAAAATTTGCCTGCTCTCTACACTATTTTCCTAGGAGAGGTTGTTATGGTGACAGACCATGCAGCCTTTATCAAAATCCCAGGCTGACAGAAGCAAGGTCTAGTGATCAAACTATCATGTCATCCTGTTAGGGAGACAAGTTCTCCGAGATAGTAGATGTTAGAAACAAAGTACGTTGAAGTTAATCGGCCGTGAGATGAAAAATGATAGGATAAAGTATCCCTCTCCATGAAAGTTGTCAACCAAGGCACAGGGAACGATTTCGATCCCAACAACATTACCACTGAGCAAGA
The DNA here is from genome assembly GCA_029593785.1 of Cabassous unicinctus. Taxonomy (NCBI): domain Eukaryota; kingdom Metazoa; phylum Chordata; class Mammalia; order Cingulata; family Chlamyphoridae; genus Cabassous; species Cabassous unicinctus. The sequence goes on along the minus strand of JAQZBX010045512.1, from coordinate 8,816 downwards.
AGAGAGATGGAGGTAGTCCTCCGGGATTACACTGGGCAGAAGATCACACTCAAGACTGTCCTGAACACTACCTGCAAGAAGTGTTTCTGTAAAGGCCACTTTGCAAAGGATTGTTCCATGCAAACAAGGGGGACTAAATACTCTCTGATACTTGATGAAGAAGAGCAAAAGGAAGAGGCAAAGTCAGCAGAGTTTGAGAAGTCTCACCCCATGTATTAGTCAGCCAAAAGGGTGCTAATGTGAAATACCAAAAATGGGTTGGTCTTTACAAAGGGTATTTATTTGGGGTAGAAGTCCACAGATACCAGGCCATAAAGCGTTATGTTTCTTCTCTCACCACAGTCCATTGCCACGTGTTAGAGCAAGACAGCTGCCGGCATTTGCCAAGGTTCAGGCTTCTGGGGTTCCTCTCATCCCGGGGCTGCATTTCTCTCCAGGCTTAGCTCCTGTTTTCTCCACAAGGTTAGCTGTAGGCGATCAGGCGAACAGCTTGCTTCTCTTCTACTGGGGCCTTCTTTCCAACATCAAAGCTGCTTCTCAAAGACTGCTTCTACTCTGTTCTCTGCCTTGCCTTTTATATTCGACTCCCCACCCACCAAAGGGGTGGGGCTCAACGCCCTAATCATAACCTAATCATGCCCAGATTAACAGATCAGTTTACAAGCATAATCCAATTATATTTTTGGAATTCATAATTACATCAAATTGGCCAACGGTTACACCCCACGAGAAATTCCTCTAGAAAAGAAAGAAAAAAAAGAAATATAGAGTACGAAGTCATCTGGCTCTGATAGCTCAGATTCTGAGAGTGATACAGGCAAGAGGGCAAGGCATTCATCAAAAGACAGCAAGGCAGCAAAGATGAAGAAGCAGCACAAGAAGAAACATAAGGAATGAGTGGAGAGTGGAGGGATGGTTGAGAGAATAAGGTACTAAGAGCCTTGTCCCTTGAGACTCTGACTCCTGGAAAGACACAGTAGCAAGAATATGTCCTCCCACCCCATTGTCTTCTCTGCCAAGAGAGATGGCTCCTCCTCCTGCAGGAGGCAGGTTTCACAGTTAGATGTTAAAAGCAGCTGCCTAAATGAACTCTTATTTCCTTATCACTCCTGGTCCCTCCTCAGCTCATTCATTCATTCACTCAACTTTAGTCAGCAGGAGGTCCCACTGCCCTCTCCAGCTGCCACTGCCAAAGCTGGATTCCTGTATAGGAGCCCATGCTACAGCTACAGGCAGTGCTGTGGGGGTTAGTCTGGCTGTAGTTACAGAACAGAGCAATTGGTCCCTCCCTGCTGGTCTGTCCTTGGCTGACTGGCTAGTGATCCTGCTGCATCCACTACAGGGGCAGAGAGCCTCTTCTCTGGCAGTGTGAGGGACAGAATGGTAAGAAGCAGTGCTCATTTCTTCCAGTCCCCCAACATGGTTCTACTATGCTAAAAATGACAGCCAGTGGCCACACCAGAAAATGATCATCTGCAGTGACTAAGCTTGTGTGTGATATTCCTCCGAACTACTGAACCAGACAGCTCAAACCAAAATCATTGTTGTACCTCGTATTTATTACTAGTGTATAAGTTGGTTCCACTTCAGGTCTCTGTTTAAATTCCTGCCACTTGAAAAAAATTAAAAACACATAATACTTACAGTTAGAGGACATTCTTTCTAGGAAGCAGATGATATCAGAGCTGTAAAGCACAGTTCCATGGCTGAGTCTATGAAAACATTGTATTCCTAGCTAGTACTTCAATGCCAAACTCTTACCTGGGCCTAATAACAGAGGTTCCTAATCTTTACTGGTCTTGGGGAAAACCTACTGACCCTCTGCAATAGAATGTGCACAATACCATATACATAAAACTGAATTCATGAACATCCCTTCTTCACCTCATTCTCACCCTCAAGCAAAGGGTGTATGATCTCAAGAATCACTGGACTAAAGGAAAAATCCACATTAGGCACAGCACTGTTAAAATGCCTTGATCACTGTATATATAGGACAACAGATCTTATAGTGATGAAAGAGAAAATGTCAAAAATATTTTTTGTTAATATTTTTTCATTATTTTTATTACCCCAAATGTTTATTTTTAATTTTAATTTTTTTTATTTTTTGTATGTATTTATTTTTAAAACTATCATTATTATTCATTTTCTTCTTAATTGTATTTGGCTATTTTATTGGCTTCATTTTTGAAGAAGTTTTGGATCACAGAAGGGTTACAACTGTGACAAGGGAGGATTATTGGTGTGGGGTGTCAGTGATGGGATACATGGGAGGAAGCTCACCTGGGCATACATATAAGGCATATAAATGTGTTCAAATGTTCATGGGCATTGTCACAGTGGGTGGAGATTCACACAATAACCAAAGGAATATCAAATTCCCATCCTGGGGAGCTCTGCCACATTCTCTAATAGATCAGCAAGAATCTCCTGAGTATAGGGGAGTGACTAGTGAAAGAGGATGGTCCATTGATGGGCCCTTGATATTGATGACTGTGCATATGAACCTTTACTCTTGAAATTGAAACTTAGCCTAGTATTATAGGGTGCCTAAGAGTTGCCTCCTGGGAGCCTCCTTGTTGCTGAAATGTAGCCACTCTCTAAGCCAAACTCAGCATATAAATGCATTACCTTCCCCCCAGCGTGGGACATGACTCCCAGGGATGAGCGTCTCTGGCACCAAGGGATTACTACCAAGCACCAATTAGCAATGCAACTGGAAAAAGACCTTGACCAAAAGGGGGGAAAGGTAAAGACAATGAGTTTATATGGCTAAGAGACTTCAAAGTGAGTTGGGAGGTCATTCCAGGGATTACGCTTATACACGTCTCAACAGGTCTCTCTGATTGCCAAAGTAGATACTACCCCAAATAGCGGGGCTCCTGAGGGCTCTGGAGACATCCAGACACTATAGTCAGGGCAGATAGCTCAGGGGTTTGGTGCCTTGCCAATGGGCTCTACTTTGGAATTTATGCTCCCTGGAGTGTCAGAGTTGGACTCAGTTACGGTTTCCCTACACATGGCTCTTCTATCCTTCTACCTGAACCTATAATTAGTACTAGAGTTGGCAGGTGTACATCCAAGAGACTTAAATCTTTGGCTTGTCCATGTGCCAGCTGGGCCTTGTCGGAGTTGCAACAACTACTCTCCAGTTCATTGGTCTCACCCAGGACAACAACCATGAACGTGTGATAGACAATTACCATACCAAGGGTCCGAGAGAGAGTCTACAACTGCAAGCAAGATAGTCCCATCCATCAGCCCTATGAGATCACAGCCCCCTCTCAATTAGAGGTGGAGTGGACATCACCATTCCAGAATCCTCAGGATTGGGGAATGAACTATGGACTAAAGTAGACTTACTGGTATTCTACTATAGAATTATTATGATTCTAGCAATGGAAGAAATTATATCAATGATGTGGAGGCAGCGGCCACTGGAGATTCTGAGGGCAGGGAGAGGGAAAAATAGGTGTAATACGGGGGCATTTTTGGGACTTGGGAATTGTCCTGAATGACATTGCAATAACAGATACAGGCCATTTTAAATCTTGCCATAACCTACAGAATTGTGTGGGAGAGAGAGTAAACTACAATGTAAACTTTAATCCACCCTTAGTGGCAATGTCCAAAATATGTTCAACAGTTGCAATGAATGTACCTCACTAATGGAGGACGTTGTTAATGTGGGAAAATGAGGGAGGTGTGGGTAGCGGGGCATATGGGAATCCCTATATTTTTTATGTGACATTTGTATAATCTAAGTATCTTTAAAAATTTAAAAAAAAAAAAGCCTTGAAAACTGCACTACACTCTTTAAGTATATAATGTATAACACAAACTTAGATTGGCAAATACAACATAGGGCCAATAACATCTCAAACACATCTTTTCTCCACAACTGTCCTCCCTCCAAGGGACATGGCAGACATTAAGCAATTTCAAACAACTGCGAATAAATGGTCCCCAGTTCTGAGATCTATTTCATCAGACTACATTACCTCCAAATTAAAGACTCAGTAATAAGTGGCTCAAAATGCCATTCACTCTAAACCCAATTCAGTTTCTAAAAATTAAAAAATAACCATCAGGGTCCAAATAACTTGTCTGTTTCCAGAGACAGAAGACCACCCTAAATCTAGGATGAATATCACCACATATCAACATGTGACTAGCTGGCTATAATCTAGGATCTAGAGTTTAAGATCATGAGCACCAAGCACAGATTTTGTCTGCTGAACCATCTTTGCTCACTAATCAATCTGTCCTTTTGATGCTATCATAAGCATTACTGTGTTCAATAACAAATATACTCTTTTCTACTCCTGTTGGAAGAAACCTATCTGCAATGATTTGGTGCTGAATGATAAATATAGACTCTTTGCTGTAGAGGATATCCTTCAGCAGAACTCCATTGTTACTAAATTTTGAAAAGTTGACTTGAACAACGTATACATAAAATACACTCCAACACAGCAGTTAACACTGTTTTATCCACCCATAAAAATTAGATCTTAAATAATTGCAATTGAGCTCAACATGAGTACATACAGGGACATGCAAATTGCTTGCTTACAGCTTTAGACCACGCCATTTATAACCATTGATAGCAGTCATCCTAGAAAGCCACTTGACACTGTATCATGAGCCTTAAAAATGCCTACCCTTTGGTTCTGCATAGCCCTTTAAAAAAATTTATCCTAAGATAATAATTATAAAATTATATAAAGATGTATAAACAAAAAGAGCCAAATAGCACAATTTATAACAACAAAATGTTTTATTAAAAAGTTTTAATGTCCAGCAATAATGGATTAAGCAGCTATTTATGGCATATCTATATGATATGGCTATTGAAAATTATGTCTTAGAAAATATTTTATAATGCATGAAGATTATGGGCTGTGAAGTGAAAAAAAGAGGCTAAGAAATACCAAGCAGAGTATGATCCCAGTTTTGAAAAATTAAATATAAATGTATGTGTAGAAAAAGAACTGAACATATACACAAAATATGATTGTACTTAATCCCTAGGGTGGTGGTATTATAGATATTTTTAACTATATTCTTGTTGCTTCTCTACATTTTCTGTTCTTTTCATAATGGGCATATATTACTTCTATAAAAATTAAAAGTTAGTTTTTCTTTAAGATATAAAATGTAGCAAAAATGTCATGTAAAATATATAAAATTCCAATAAGGAAATACAGATTTTGGGGGAAGAAAATTTTAGTATTTTGTCCCTCTACTACATATTACAAAAGAGGAAATTCCTATCATGAGTGATGTTACAGGAGTTGTTCGTAGTAATTAGAACATTATCATGTAACCCCAATCCCTGCTCTTTTGAAATAGATGTCACTCTCTCCACTATATTTTCCTATACCTCACCTTTACTATCACTCCTTTTTGGTAAATTCATAATTGAATAAATAAATTCAAAATTGATTCCTCATCATTTTTCTTACCCTTCCTTTGCCCCACTCTCCTTTTCATTATTAAAGAAATTTTTCTTCCCATTAAAAATTACTACTTTAAAGTATATTTTATTGTATACATTGATTTCCATCTAAGAAATCTTTTCCTTAAAAGAAAGCATGAATAAGACAAAAACAAGAAGAGATGAAGAAAATTCAGAAAGGACAAAGAAAAATGAAATTTTTGTCTGTATTGATCAAAAATGAAAGACAAACAATCCCTTCTTCCTAATATTTTCATATCCACCTTACTTTATGTTTTTTAAACTAAAGTCTGCTGAGCAAAAAAATACAACTCACACCCAGGAGAAACATAATAACAATTCCACACATAAATGAGTTGTTACTATATAACAGACTGTGACAAACATAAATTTTACTTTGATTAGTGGATAAGATATTTAAGGCATAAAGTAAGTTAAATGACATCATCCACACCACTTCCTAATTCGAACCCCACATAGGAAAAAGAAAAAAAGGAATGAAAAGACAACGCTCTTAAGAAAAACACTGTGAAAAAAGAGGGAAACTAAAAATTCATATTAACATACTTATTTAAAATTGAACACATCAGTGGAGAAAACCACACACACACACACACACACACAAGAAAGTCTGTAAACATTTTGTACCTAGTATAGTATAATTTGCTACACTCAATAAAAAGCATATGAAATGTTCTCATTGGAATACATACAAATAATAAGTATGAAATAGTTAATTTTAAAAAATTGATAATGTCTTCATATCATCCAATTGTTCCCAAACACCTTCATACACATTTCATGTGAAAGGAAATATGCTTCTGTATGATACAATCACCAATTTCTCTTCTTACATAAAAATCCATCTCGGGAAGCAGATGTGGCTCAAGCAATTGAGCTCCCGCCTACCACATGGAATTTCCCGGGTATAGTTCCCAGTGCCTCCTGGAGAGGACAAGCAAGATGGCGAGCTGGTGCAATGGGCTAGTGCAGCAAGCTGATGCAACAAGATGACGCAACAAGAAAAAACAGGAAACACAATGAGACACAACAAAGCAGGAAGCAGAGATGGCACAAGCAACTGAGTGCCTCTCTCCCACATGAGAGGTCCCAGGTTCAGCTCCTGGTGCCTCCTAGAGAAGATGAGAGAGCACACAGTGAATAGAAGCACACAGCAAATGGACATAGACAGCAGACAGCGAGCACAAATGGTGGGGGGGGGTAGGTAAGGAAATAAATAAATAAATCTTAAAAAAAAAAAAAAAAGAATCTTTAAAAAAAAACATCTCAGTAAACACGACTGGTTTGACAGAAATGAAAGTATGAAGAATGTGGTCACAAAACATTAATGTTGGAGGAATATACAACAGCACGGACACTTTGTAGAGAAAACTGCCAAAGACTGACAAAAGTAAACCTGAAAGCGAAAACCCAGCAAGTGAAGACTAAAATAATAACATGATTTTCTCAGGAAGTAACACCAAAAATGGCCTAAAGAATTCTTTCAAAATAATTAAATTATACAGACATGTTCTTCACATCCCAATACACAAATGTCTTCCAAAATAAAATTTTCAGTGGTAAAATATCACACAAAAAAATCTTCTTCCATTGCTAATTTACCACCAGTATTTTCTACTTATCTACTCTCAATTCATGCATTCAGTCCAAGCATATTTCCTGACTATCTATTTTATGTCAGGTCCTACTGATACCTGGAGGAGACATGAATAAAAACAGGGTAGACTGTCCATGAAACTCAAACATGAGCCGATGATAGAAACTTTATTCAGCAACTAAAATTCAGCAACTTCAAAAACCTCAATTTCATCAAAAAGTTCAATTACCTCTTCTACTATTACCCCATCCAAGAGTAGTAAAACAACCCATTTCAGATTCAGTTTTTCTTACAGTCTGTTGAATTTGCTCATGAGTAATAAGAAAGGTAAAAAGTCAAGCTGCTGTTAAGAAGAGACTCCGAAGACCTAAAAACGCCACCAACTTAAGAGGAATGGCTTTTCCTTATATAAATTTACTCTTGTTTTCAAACTCTGTATTGAAATATTATTTATTTCCAATAAATATTTCCAATAAAAAAGTGAGGTCAGCAGGAGGGTTCTAAAAATAGATTTGATAGAAAGAACTACAGGAAACACTGGGTACTCAAGGACTCTTTTTGAATGACCCAAAGATCCACAACATGTAGCAATTATAAATATTTCTGAAGCACAAGTTTGAATTTGCACTTACTGCAAGGTTAAAGCGTGGGAAGTCCATCCCTTGGTCTGGGAATAAGCCCTGCCACAGGCTCTATCTTTCCATTTCAGCATACCTTACTTTTCTACCTGACTTTACTCACACAGGTTATAATGGATGTCCAGAGGATATAAAATAATACTTTCAACCATGGTTGTCTTCCCACTATTCTTAAACTATTTGAGGACAAGAAATGTCTTATCTTTGTTTCCCTAGCCTCTAACATGGCTGTTCCATAGTAGGAACTATAGTCATGATAATAATGATGACTATGATGGTTAACATTGAGAGCTTATTACATCATAAGCATCTTGCACTTTCATGATTGCTTTGCACAGATCATTCAATTTTAACAACAATCTAATGAGGCACTATTATTCATCTCACTTTACAGATGAGAAAACTGAGGCTCAGTCAGCATCTGTTGCTGAAGGAATGAACAGCATGGGAAGAACCTGGTCTCTGGATTCAGACAGAATTGATGGCGTTTAAATCCTGGTTCTTACACATTGTGCCACTTCGGAAAATTCAAGAACATATTCTGAACTTCAATTTGATCATCATTACATTGGAGGTAATGTCTACCACAACATGCTGCTGGGAAGAGTCAATGTGATGTCACCTGAAAGCACCTAGATCACTGCCTGACACATAGGAGGCCCTCAGAAAAGTTCTTTTCCCTCCCCTTCCTCTTCATCACTCACCATGCCTGAGAAAAAGCAGGCTGGAGATATCTCTTTATTCCAGAATCACCTGGGGAGCTTAGTATGCATATGGAATCCCAGGCCATTACCAGGAATGTGGATTTCTATGTTTTTGTATTAGTTCTCCAGGTGATTATGATACACAGCAAAGTTTGAGAACCACTGCTCTAGAGACCTTCTCTTCCTAGCCTCCTGGTTTAGATCTTCAATCTAGGAGGGGAGCTTCAACACCCGATGGTTGAAAAAACTTCCTTCATCCTATGAGTATCAATCTAGAAGGCTTCTCAGCCATTTCCCTGATTTCTCTACCACCAAAGAAAAGGACAGGCAATAAATGGTAAACAGAAGTTTATAATTTCCAGAGAGTAAAACTTTAACATCAATCAGTGGTT
>JAQZBX010045511.1:0-21030 GCA_029593785.1 Cabassous unicinctus | reverse complement strand
TTCATCATTTACTTCTAAGGCATCATAGAAAGTCTCTTTAGCATCCATATTACTATCAACAGTCTCTTCAAAGTGATCTAGGCCTTTTCCATCAAGCATTTCACAATTCCTCCAAAAAATACTCCTTACCCATTTATAAAACCGTTCCAACATTTTGGTAATTACAAAAGCACTTCCCCACTCCTCGGTACCAAATTCTTTATTAGTCAGCCAAAGGGGTGCTAATGTGAAATACCAAAAATGGGTTGGTCTTTATAAAGGGTATTTATTTGGGGTAGAAGTCCACAGTTACCAGGCCATAAAGCATAAGTTTCTTCCCTCACCAAAGTCCACTGTCACGTGTTGGTGCAAGACAGCTGCCGACATGTGCCCAGGGTTCAGGCTTCTTGACTTCCTCTCTTCCTGGGGCTGCAGTTCTCTCCAGGCTTAGCTCCTGTTTCCTCCACAAGGTCAGCTGTAGGCGATCAGGCGAACGGTTCGCTTCTCTTCTCCTGGGGCCTTCTTTCCAACATCAAAACTGCTTCTCAAAGACTGCTTCTTAACCTGCTCCGTCTGTCCTTTGCCTTGCCTTGTATATTCGATTACCCACCCACCAGGGGGTGGGGCTTAACACCCTAATCATAACCTAATCATGCCCAGATTAACAGATCAGTTTACAAGCATGATCCAATTATATTTTTGGAATTCATAATTACATCAAATTGGCCAACGGTTACAATGACCATTCAACAAATTTTTGATGTTCAGTAGGCTTTGCTTTCCTTAGTAGCCCATTTCTTTTAACTACTTATAAAGAAAGAGAGAGAAAGGGTGAGAGAAAGATAAAGAAAGAAAATGAAAGAAGCAACAATAGCAAAATGTAAAGACATTCTTCCATCTTGGGTACCAAAACAGCAATCTGCAGATGGAGCCACTATAGAAAGGAAATGGACTTCATGTGAATTCTAAGTTGAAGATTTAAGATGATTTGAACATAAGTGTCATTCCATTTTTTCAAAATTAAAATCATTTATTATGATCTTAGCATGTGAGTTGGTGCTTAAGAGCAGTAATTAAAGAACAGTCGTTGCAATCTTTCTCAGGATGCCACCTGGAGCAATGGCAGGGTAGATTAGATGCTATTAATAAGGAACCTTAATAGTATATCTTGAAAGATAGCAACTATACTAAAGGAAAATCAGGAAAAAGTTAAATATATACTCACTTTATGCCCCAGCAATTGCACTCCTAGTTATCTACCAAGAGAAATAAAAACAAATTTCCATGCAAATAATTTTCATAGTGTTACTCAAAATAACTCCAATTTGGAAATCCTCTTGGATTTCCTTTAATGTAAATCTTTAAATGGAAAAACAAAATGTGAATACTTCTAGACAATAAAAATGAATTAAATACTGTTACCTTTAACAACATGGAGGAAATTTTTAACTATCTTTCTAAGTGAAATTATCCAGACATAAAACAATACATACATTATGATTTCATTTATATGAAACTCTAGGAAATTCACAAGAGTGACATAAACATCAGTTGAAGCATGTGGCTGTATTTGGGGGTAATATTAAAGAAATTTTGGGGCCTCATACTCTAAAATGGGATTATAGTGGATATTGCAGGACTCTACATATTTACCAAAGTCATCAAAACAGTCAAAATATGTGACTTTCATGGCATGCCTTATAAAGATGAAAAAAAAAAGTTAATTCCCCCCCCCATTATACAATGGTAACTAATCTAATTTCTGTCTCTACGGAATATACATTCGCTAGAACATTATTACCCCTGAAAATGAATGAAGTTATGATATATCTACCATAGTGATGAACCTTGAAAACTTTGTTTTGAATGAAATAAACTGAACAGAAATGGACAAATCTTGTATGAATCCACTTATATGAAAAATCTAAATTAGGGTCTCAGAGTTTTTAAAGTTGATTTTATGGGTTTTTCAGCAATGTCATATGAAAATAAAGTTTTATATATTTCTTTCCAATATGTATAGTTTTCCTTTTCTATTCCTGTTTTGAAAAAAATTTGACAGCACTTATTTTTTTTTATTGTGGTGACATATATATAACATAAAATTTCTCATTCTAACCACTTTCAAGTATACAATTCAGTGGTATTCAATATTCACTGGATTTTCAAAGTTGATAGATTTCCACTTATGCAATGGCCACTAACATTACCTATTGTACATTCTGTGGAACCCTATTAACTGTATTAGAAAAAAAAAAAGAGCCTTAGATAAGTTTTGCTGTGATGGTGAAAGTCTGTCTTCTCAATTCTTCAGGCATTGATCCACTTCTCAACTTGGAACATAAATTTACCTTTACTGCTTATAGTAGGTCTTGTTTCCTTTTCATTTAGGACATTTTATAATGTGGGTCACATTGAAATGTTCATATAGTTTAAAATCTACACATCACAGTAAGTTGATCTTATGGAAAATAAAAGCAACACATTAGAAAATTGACCTGAAATTCAGGACTTGTTTATATAATATAAATATGAAGCCCAAGAAGAGAACCATGCAGATACTTAATATTTAAAATGTAATTTTTAATTCATTTAATTATGTTCATGGTTCATGAAATGTTTCATATTATTCTGCTATAACTTTGTACTATGTGGGTACCAATAAGAAAATGTTTTATCTCTGAGCACAAAATAATTTTATATAAATGTCTTCTGGCAGACAAGAGTTTATTTTCCTTTCTCAGGGTAAACTGGAAGAATAGCAATGCTTAGACTTGTCACAAGACAGCTACTCAGGAAGCCTTGAATATCATTCTTTTGATTTAAAGAAGAAAAAAAAAATAGGTACAGTGGCTCCAGAGGAGAGAAGTCATGCATCAGGAATTCTTTCCACAGAGGTGACTCTTTGAACCTCCACTTCTCTGTGATCCTGGTCTGACCACAGCTGAGATTCAAAGCTGGCTCTGCTGACAAACTCACTGAAGAGAAATCACTATCTGCCCTCTGCCACACCCTCCCTCTTCCCAGAGAGGCAGACTGCTATTCCTCTCCCTACTGGGTGCAGTAAGCCACAGGTTTTATCCAGGTTGTTCACCTTGAGATGGGGGATGGGTGCCATTCCAGGCCTCAGTGACTAGTAACTCATGGTTTTTGTTTGTTCTTCTGTGTCTCTCTGTCCTTCACCCTCCTGGTGGTACACAGCAATCTCCTGGTCTGCAGATCTCTAAAGCAGGTACCTCAGACAGTTTTTTCCCTTCCTCCTTTGTTTTCATGAGAGAGTTGAGCCCTGCCTCCCTATTCAGATGCCATATTCCTTAAAGTAGATCAGGAAGTTTTGGACATATTTATAGATAGAAAAATGGAAACATAAAACTCAAAGTTTCACCTCAATACAATGCAATATTTTAAAATGCAATTCATATTCTGATTAATCTAATATTTGTATTTTTGAATCATGCAATAGTTCATATTTCTCTATTATTTTTACAATGTATTTACCAGTTAGGAAAGACTGTAGCCTGAAACATAAAGTAATTATCAACAAATGCTTTACATCAGGTTTACTCTTCTCTCTTGGATTGTGTTGCAGAATGGGATGCTTGGATTCATAACAGGGCAGATATTTAGGGAGCCTTTATCACTGTTACTTGGACTTGAAGGAGAAAAGAAAGGGCACAGTGGTTCAGTAGCAGAAATTTTGGTAAATGTAAACATATTGGATCCATCACTAATTTTGAAAAAGGAAATACATCCAATATCCATATCTAAGAAAATCCCCACTTTCTGTAAATGGGGATTTACTCAGACGACAGTTGGAGGTGTGGTACAGTCCCAAAAGTAATTTCCCTTTCTCATACTCAGTGTCCAGAATCCAAGTTTGGTAGATAGTTGGATCTCTATTTTTCAGTTAACAGATTCTTTGCAAATGCCCAGATCCCATTCTTTGTTTGTTCCCAAATCCACTTCCCAATAATGGTGGCCAGAAGTGAACCAAGAGGAGCCCAGAACACAAATTGTGTAGCTGAATCTCTTAGCAGATTCTTTCAGGTTCTATTTGAGAGTCCCACATTGGACACTCCTGAGGTCATCAGAAATGATGAGGAATTCATTGGCCATGTCAACATCCAAGGTCATAGCCACTGTGAAAAGAAAAATAAATAGATAAGCAAATGGACAGATTATAGGACCAATCTTCACTTCTACTGCAAAGGCCCATGCATCTTTTCAGTTATCTTTTTTAATTCTACTCTTTCCGAAATCAAAACTTTTCCTGAGTAAATATTCATTATTTTCCTGACTAAGGGCAAATTTTCCTGTATATGTTTGTTGCAACATGAGTCTTTTTTTATGTTGGAACTTCCATTTACACGAAGTAATGTGGTTATTTGATTAATGATTTTTCTTCTCTTTAATGTGTAAGTTCCATTAACACACAGACTAGGACTGGAATCTAAATTTTAATATATATGTTAGCATGTTTTCTATCAAAATATAAAAATTTTTTAGCTATTTTAAGTGAGGAAAAATACTTATATTTAAAACAGTATAATTGTGAAATGGTAAACATTTATTGTGAAGCTCTTCCCCATTTCATGTTTTTGGCTAGACAGCTGCATTCCAGGCTTTTGTTCTCCTAATGTTACAGCAAAATGAAGAAATAAGGCTAGGAGACCCTGAGACTGTATGGGTCACCACTTTGGAATTCAAGATAGAGGAAAGGATTGCTTGGGTTTTAGTAGAGAAGTCTTTGCATTTTGGCAGCAAATTCAACCCAGAACATGCATGGTATAGTGCTCAGAGAGCAAGGAAACTTGGAGAAGAATGGCCTTGTGGATTGCCAAAACCTCCAACCACCCCAGTTATCAGGATCACACTACAGAGCTGTTTTTCCTAATATGATTATGTGACTTGAGCCAATAGGAATCTCACAAGTGAAATTTCTGGGCAAATAACTAATTACTTCACCTAGATCCTTTATGACCTGGCCCATTAGAAGATGCTGAAACATGAGTGACACCAGGAGAGGGGTTATTGAGGACAGAAAAAGTTTGGGACAGGTTTCAGCATCCCAAATTAAGTTTGCAGGAGCAGAAAGTCTACTCCCTGAGGAAATAAAGTAACTCATATTTTTCCTAATTGATATAAAAGCTCAATATATATACCACAGAAAAGGAATCATAGTCAAACCTACTGCAGTCACCACTGATTATGTGACAGAATGTAACAGATGCAGAGAATAATCAGAGAACAAGGAAGGACTTGGCATCTTAGAATCAACTCGTTTGTGGAATACAGGAAGGAGGAAAATGGGAGGATGTTGGGTTTATGAGAGTCCCATGTATTCTGTAGTGACTTTACTATGACCTAAAACTTCTTTGAAAACAAAATGAAAAATAGTAAGACACTGGGAAATAAATGGAAGAAAATGCCACTGTACAGAGAGGACACCAAATATTACATTGATGAAAGGTAAAATGTCAAAAAAATTTTTTTTTAGTGTTTTTCATTATTTTTAATACCCCAATCTTTTAATTTTATTTTCAGTGTTTTTTTTTTAATTATGTATTTTATTCCTTATTTTTAAACTTAGCATTATTATCTCATCTTCCTATTTATTGTATTTGAGTATTTTAATGGCTTCATTTTTAAAAAATATTTGGATCACAGTAGGGTTACAACTGGGGCAGGGGAGGATCATTGGTGTGGAGTGTTAGTGATGGGGGATACATGAGAGGAAGTTCACCTAAGCATACATGTAAGGTATATTAAAATGTTCAAATGTTCACAGGGCATTGTCACAGTGGTGGAGACTCACACAATAACTGAGAGAATATTGAATTCCCATCCTGGAGAGCTCTGCTACTTTCTCTATGGAGCAGCAACAGTCACCCAAATGCAGGGGCAATGACTGGCGAAGGAGGATGATCCACTGATGGGCCCTTGATATTGAAGACTAGGCTTATGAGTCTTTTGTTCTTGAAATTAAAACTTAGCCTATTATTATGGGGTGCCTAAGAGTTGCCACCTGAAAGCCTCCTTGTTGCTCAAATGTGGCTTCTCTCTAAGCCAATCTCAGCATAGAAATGCATTACCTTCCCCCAGCGTGGGACATGACTCCTGGGGATGAGCATCCCTGGCACAAAGGGATTACTACCAAGCACCAACTAACAATGCAATGGAAAAAAGACCTCAAATAAAAGGGAGAAATGTAAAGACAAATGAGTTTTTATAGCTAAGAGACTTCAAAGTGAGTTGGGAGGTCATCCCAGAGGTAATGCTTATGCACACATCAGCAGGATCTCATAGACTGCCAAAGTGGATACTACCCCAAATCTTGGGTCTTCTGAGGGCCCTGGAGACAACAAGTTCCTATGGTCAGGGCAGAAAGCTCCAGAGTTTGGTGCCTTATCAGTGGGCCCTACTTTGGAGTTTGTGCTTCTGAGAGTGACAGAGTTGGACTCAATTATGTCTTCCCTATACATGACTCATCTGCCCCTTATATTTAAACCTGTAATTGGTGCAGGAGTTTGTAGGTGTACATCCAAGAGACTCAAGTCTTTGGGCTGTCCATGTGCCAGGTGGGCCCAGAACCTCAGGGAGTTGCAACACAAACTCTGCAGCTCATTGGAATTGCCCAGGACAACTAACAAGGAGATGATGATGGACAGTGTTCATCCCAAGGAACAGAGAGAGTCTGCAACTGCAAGCAAGATAGTTCCATCCATCTTCCCCATGGGATATAATCTCCCTCTCAATTAGATGTGGAGTGGACATCACTATCCCAGAATCCTCAGGATTGAGGAAAGAACTATGGAATAGAGTGGACTTCCTGGTATTCTACTATAGACATATTGTGACTTGAGCAATGGAAAAAATTACAACATTGATGTGGAGTCAGTAGCTACTGGAGGCTCTGGGAGCAGGGAGAGGGAAAAACAGTTGTAATACAGGGATTTTTTCAGGACTTGGGAATCATTCTGAATGACAATGCAATGAAAGATATAGGCCATTTTATATCATCATATAATATTCAGAACTGTGTGGGCAAGAATAGACTATAATGTAAACTATGGTTCATGATTAATGGCAAAGCCCCAGGATGCATTTATCAATTGCAATATAATGTGCCACACCAATGAAGGATGTTTATGTGGGAGGGTGTGGGTGGTGTGGGGAGTGGGGCATATAGGAACCCCTATATTTTTTGTGTAACATTTATGTAATCTAAGTATCTGTTAAAATTTTTTAAAAAATTATTTTAAAAATACAAAATGGCATAGTGATGAAAAAGTTAGAATGCATAAAGATTAATTTTTCCCCACATTTTCATAAATATTAACTTTTTCAATGTGAAGGTAATGACATTTTTTAGAAATTGTGGGAAGTATAAATACCAGAGAAATAAAGGGCATTAGCAAAATCTATGAAATGGTCAGGTACATTAGGTAGATATGATGATGAAATACATCAGAATGTACACTATCATATTATGCATTATGAGAATGCAGAGGAGGTTGAGGAACCTGTGGAATGACAAGTTCAAATTTGGTTCTAGGGTGACATGACAACTTGCTCTTAAAAAGATTTGGAGTTAAAATCCAGGCCTAAAAAATTGTCTGAGTCTAGGAATGGAGGTTACATTATAGGATGGCATAGAAAAAGAAAAAAAAAAAAGGCAAGTAACTCACTGATTTGAAATAATTAGAATAAACAAACTCTTAGAGTCAGAATCTAGAATATAGCTTACCAGGGGAGGGGGTAGGGATAGAGAATGGGAAGTTAAAGCCTAAGTGTGTAGGGTTCCTATTTGAAATGATGGAAAGGTTTTGGTAATGGGTGGTGTTAATGGGAGCACAATATTTTGAGTGCAATTAACACCACTGAAATACATATCTGAATGTGATTAAAAGGGGGAAATGTTAGATTGTATATATGGTAACAGAATAATTTTTTTAAAAATCCATGGAAATACATACCACACAGTGTCTGCTATGTTAAAGAATGGACTTTAGTTAATAATACAATTGTAAAAACATGCTGTCATCAATTGTAACAAATGTTCCACACCAATGCAAGGTGTTGGTGGCAGAGTGGTGTATAGGAACCCTATATTTTGTGCATGATTGTTATGTAAACTCACAACTTCTCTAATAAAGAAAATAGTAAAAAAGCAAATAACTAAGTTTGGGGAGAAATTATTGTGTATATCGCCTAAATCAAATAACAAGATATGTTAATTAAAGGCAAGTTTGAGTCAATTTTTCAAAGACCTTAAATGTCAGAAAATCTTATTTGGATATTACTGATTAAATAAAAGAGAAGTAAAGTCTTTCTAAGAGGGATGTGGTTTTGTTTGAATTTTCTTTTTAAAGATATGTGTTTACACACTGTAGTAAAATTAAGACAGAAACCACACTAGTCCAGAAAATATGTTTGAAATATAAATGGATATATTTATATATATATGAATGAATATATGAAAAGCATATCATTAATTTTTTGAGATTGTATTTTATACTCTACTTAATTGTCACATTCACCAATTCATTCATAAACAACTTTTTTTAGAGAACATTTTAAAGTACTGTATACCTCTTAGAGAAATAACATTACTTATTTATTTTGGACATAAAATCAGTTAATATATCCATCCTTATTTATTGAAAGAATATTGTGTTCGAGATCCTAAATTACATATCAGGAATATAAAATTAAACATACATTGTAATCAAGAACTTTGTTGGCTATTAGGAAGAAATTAACAAGCACCAAAGTAAGTAGAAGTTTTTATAGGCTCAACCACATACTCTCCCACCCACACCTAATTATGGCACTGAGGACAGACCTCCACAGGATTCCTAATGTGAGGCTTGATGGGTATGAAATGGTTTCAGGCCATCTCTGTGAACCCTCTCTTCATAGTAACCATGTGCAGATAAGTACCTAGACATGTGAAGACAGGGGAAGAAAGTGAGGAAAAACCAATAAAGGTAAGGCAGGCAATAGAAATGTAACAAGCAATTAATCATTATTGTATAGCAGTGTAGGGAAGAGAGTCATGATAGATTTAGCAGAGATTTAAAGAGTAATTGACTTGGGTTTTGAAAGTAGGCATAACTCCTTAATTTCAGAGAAAAATTTTATAAAGCCTATCAGGTCATTTAGGAAAGGATATGAATATAGTCGAGGTTTCCAGTTTCAACAGCTGTGTAACCAATCTTTCTTTGCACTCTCTAACTCAATTACCCTGGTAGATGTTCCTCCTTGCAGGCAGCCAGTGGGAGTCCTTCCAGAGAACCTACAAACTGGGCATCATCAAATATGCTTGAAAAAGCAGCCACCAAGCACTGAGTCACTTGGGGGTATAGTGAAACCCTAGTCTATATCTGCAGGGGAGTGTCCACCAACATAATCCTCTGAAAGAACCCCCAGATCAATGGGAAGATATACCAAATGTAAGCAATAGACCATAGTTACTAGTCATATCTTGATATTATTTCATAATCTGTAATAAATGTTCCACAACAATGCAAGGTATTGGTGGAGGGGACATGTATGGTAATTCTGCATGTTATGCATATATTTTTGTAAACTCACAACTACTCTAATAAAAAATACATTAAAATTTTTTTCAGTTTTGGTCCAGGCACTTAGAAAATAAATCCAGTGGTCTCTCTCACATTGTCAAGCTTGGAAGATGCTTCTCTCTGCACAACACAATGCACTGTCTGATCTGGATGTTGAGCTCAGAAAGCTTGTCTACTCTGACCTGTTTTGAAAAGAGAAATATGCCCTAACTATGCTGCATTACTCCTGAGAGACTGCCAGGATTGGAATGCTGGCTACCTGCAGAGGTTCAAAAGTGGGGCAATAGATCTGGATACTGTGCTTAGTGTGGTCACTAACTCACTCCCCTTGGAAAATGATTTCATTTCCTTGGAAATAAATTTCTCCATATATCAAGTTAGGGCATTAACATCACTTTCTTGATGCATCTAATATATCTTGTCATGAGGAATTGAAAGCATATTTGCTGTAAAATATGATATCTCAGCAGGATCCCATGAACTGTGAGTCAAGAAGATGGCTATGATTTCCTGGTGGCCATGATGACAATAAGAGACATTTACATAGGGGCTCACAGGGTGCTAAGCACTGCTCTGAGATCTTGACCTCTAAGAAACTATTTAGTGCAGTAACACACCCAAGGAGACTTTAGGGGAGAGACAGAATTTCAGCACAGGAGCTCACCTTCCAAAATTCTTCTCTGTTTTTCCCTACATTACATGTTTAATGAAAAATTGCTTTGAGTTTTAGTTTTAGGCTTCCCAGCCTATGCTGATACCTTGGAGAATACTCAGATATTTAGCAATTAAACACTTAATCTTCCTATATCTTTAGGAGGCTTTAACACTACAAAACTGTAGATAGAAAACTGTGTCACCTTGGTGCTTTAACAATTTCTATTGCACATGTGTAATGAATGTCCTTATTTTGGATAAGAAAAGGAAGGGATGTGGAATACAAATATATTATGCTGACAGAACCGGTGTCAGGTGGTCTTTTGATAAATATTCAGGGCCATCAATTGCAGCAGGAAAGGGACAAGGAGTATAACGAATGTAATTGTGGGAGAACTAGTGGATATGATAAACTTTGCCACTTACAGAGCTGGGGATTTTAGCTTATTCAAACAGTTGAGTAAAACCTAGCATGGATAAGGCCAACATATAAGGTTTAATCTCAGGTATTATTTTCTGCTTCATAGATACATGCACAGGAAAATGTGGGGGAGAGGGGTGGTAGTCTAAAAATGTTTCTATCCTTCAACATGAGGAACCCTAAAGTCTATAGGTCTATGAATACCTACTCCAATCAATGTGTCATAGGGTTATGGATATATTTTGTGAAGTAATTAAATGCTACTTTTATGATAAAATGGTAGAGGAATTTGTAAAATCATCCATAAAAACATGTTAAGGACTTTACATCTAATTGATTACCTGAGCTTCCCAGTGGATGCCTATAGTTGAACCTTGCTCTGGTAGGGGAACACACAGCCTCATTCCTACAAGAGTCATATAAAATGATCTCAGTAATTATGTACCTTTTTATTGTGTTGAGTAGTTCTCACTTTGTTCTGAAGTGGATTAAGAACATAGAGAAGAAAACTGAACAAAAATATAAATCCTTATCAGAGCCACAATTTAGGCATTGACATGGGAAAGGGTGGTGTTGCTACCATCGTGTCTGAGTATTATGTGCATCAAAATTAAGGAGGTACAATTGAAATCATACTGTTGTGAGCCCACAATACTGTGGGAAAAGACCCCATATTCCAATTTCCACAAAGGCAATGGTATGATGTGAAGTCACTCAGCATTCTTCTCTCACGAACCCACAGACCCTTTTTCTCTGGCAACATATGACCCAGTTACCTTTACTCTGCTCCATGGGGACTTTGATCCAAAATTGTTGGTGACCAACACATTGCAGGTCCTTGAACTCATGCCTTCAACTCTACATGTTTGTGCTTCCTCCCCTGGAAAATGGAAATTAAAAATAAAATGCTTTCTGGACATGCACTATGGAAAAATTAAAATCATTTTTAAAAGTAAACAGTGTATTATTAATAAAGCAAAAGCATGGCTCAGAAATGAAGCTGCTATAAATACCTTAGAAAGATGTCTCTGAAGATAATTAGGATCATAACTAGATAGCAATTGAATGAACTGCCTCATTATATCTAACTCTAAAATCATGTGAATTTCCCTTAAGCCAGGATGTTAGTTCAACGAGAAGATTCCTTGGAAATGTATTATCCTTCCAGATTTTGGAATATTCTCTAAATTTCTAGAAAATGATGTCAACAAAAAATGCTATATTTTTAACAAAGTATATTTGGAGAAGCACAACTTAGTAGTGGGTAAAAATATTCTTCTTTTCCTGATGTCTAGAGAATAAATGTTTTATTATGAAGTTGTCAGTTTCCCTGAAGCGTGGATGCTTGCATACTCTATAGACAGCTAATGGGTTGTTCCCTTGGGATAACCTGCTCCACTAGGAAATACTTATTTTATACAATATGGCCAAAGAAGAACATCCTAGGAGACCAATGTATTGCAATCCCTAAAGTCATAAATTTCATCACTTGATACATTATTTTTTAGACTATGAAATTTCAATAGTAATTCCAAAAATGCTCACAGGCTTTATTGAACACATGTGCACACTCCTTTATCCATCCATCCATTCATCCATCCATCCATCCTTTCACACATCTTTTCATCTGTGATCTTCATTTAAATCCCAGTAATGGTTTCTCCTTATTTTTATTCTAATTCCAAAGTTCTTAACACAGATTACAAGGCTCAATTTTAATAATTTCCCCTTGCTTATTTCTTCAGCTCTAGTTGCTCCAGTCTTGCTTAGTGTTTTATTTATGTTCCTCCCAATTCAATTTCTTCCCCACAATGAGACATTTTAGCCTACTCTCTACTCACACTGGAATATTCTTCTCACAGTATGGCCTATGTCCATACTTCATTTCTCAGATGCCTTACCTAAACTGCCAGGAGGAAACAAAACCATCTTTAATGATGTTGTTTATTTTACTTCCTACTATGTAAAAAAAATTGAAAAATCACATATCAATTTTTAATGCCTGAATTCCACTCTAGATTCTGAACTTTGTGATGGCAGGAAATGAGAATATTTGGATGATCATATTTCTAGTACTGACTAGAGTGTCTGACATGCAACAATTGCTCAATAAATATTGGCAATTGAAAGAATTATTTGAATCCCTTCATCCATATTTCTATTAAATCAAACAATTTACTTCACATTTGAAATAATTATAAACTTATATAAAACTTAATAATATGACATAACTATTTGTTATATTATATTAAATATGGCACTTCCTTAGTAGGGTCCATAAAGTCTAGGTCATGTCTCCTAATAATTTTATGCCTCAATAACCAAAGTCACATACTGGATTAAATCAAATAATATGTGATTAAAATGTATTTAGACACTATTAAAAAAAATATCATCCGACAGCCATTTCTTGAGTGCTTATCTTCTTCTGGTCACTAAATGGAGATGTGATGGTGAACTTGTCTTCAGGTAGATCACGCACTAACAAAAGAGTGAAAAAAGATCTATAACCAACACAGTGCCACATATTATGTTACTATGTAAGGGAAAAAAGCAGGCATTATTTAAGAGCAAAGGAGCTATCTGAAGAAAAGAATGTGTTTTTGACAGTTTTGAGAGAGAAGTAAAAATTAGCCTTAATATGAGGAAAGGTAGAAAAGAAACATTTAATGGAAAAGAATTATAATGGATAAAAATACCAGGAAGGGAAAAGCATATTATATGTCTTTAAGTAGTTTTGCAAAGCTGGAGTTTAGAGTGGACATGTGATGGTGTTCAGAAAGTCAGAAGTATAGGCAGAGTATTGAGAGTCAGAATGTTATTTGACAACATCTTATATTAAATAAGCTCATCAACAATTTGAAGTAAAGTGGAAATATTGTAGCTTTTGCTTATTTTAATAGAAAATTTATATTTCACTTCTGAGGAAATTAAGAGAGATGTTATTGCCCTTAGGAGGCTTCAAATCTATTGGTGATATT
Source organism: Cabassous unicinctus (assembly GCA_029593785.1). Classification (NCBI taxonomy): domain Eukaryota; kingdom Metazoa; phylum Chordata; class Mammalia; order Cingulata; family Chlamyphoridae; genus Cabassous; species Cabassous unicinctus. Next base: position 7,408 of record JAQZBX010045511.1, on the reverse strand, counting down.
CTGTATCTTAAGCTGGGTGGTAGTGACATGGAAATTTAATTATCATTATAACCTTATATATATATATATGGCAAATATGGATGAACAAATTAGAACTGCAGATAAATAAGGCATATTGAGTGCATGGAATTCTCTCATCCACCTCCCAATGTGACCATTATGGAAAATAAAGTTATTAACCAACAACGATTAAAAGAATGGGAGAAGGATTTTTTTGGAAATGGGTTATAGATGCAAGGTGATAACAAAATCAAAATAAAAGTAAGCCTAAATGAGTTTGTCAAGCTATTCTAAACTTTAAATGGAAATTCATTGGGATGGAAAAAGTCAAAACCCTTTTGAAAAAGAATAAAGAAGTGGAGAAACCTATTGTACCATAATATGGAGACATCCTATAATTTCAACTCAAGGTGTGTGTTATATCAGGGCACAAATAGGAAAACAGGTCAATGGAAAGAAGAAAGAGCCCTGAAACAAGATTAATTACCAGATTAGCTCTGCAGATCAGAGGAGGAAGGGCAAATTTTTAAAATACTTAGTCCTAGGACAATTAGTTTGCATATAAAATTTAATTCCACATCTGTCTCAATATTACATAATAAAATGTAAGGTCAATTACATGCAAAAAGTTGAAGGAAAGAATAAAGATATTACAAAGTAATATTGGTGTTTATCATCATATGTTGTTTCTTCTTAAAAAGACACAGAAGTTAATAGCAACCATGAATAAGATTGAGAAATTAATGACAGAAAAATTAAGAAGACCCACTTAATGAAAGACAATATGAAGAAAGTTAAAGAGACAGAGACACTAACTGGTTAGAGAAGACTTTAACAAAATATACAAATGACAATGGGCTTGTGCCCAGCATATATTAACACCTTCTATAAATCAGTACAATACAATCCTATTGGAAAATTGGGCAAGATAATTTAACAAATACTTCATAACATAATTCAGTTAGTAAAAGAAAGGTGCTCAGAGGGAAATCTAAATTAAAATTAAAAGATGATACAATTACATATATGTACATTCAAGATTTACCAAAATTTTAATGGCTGACAACTTGATGTGCAAAAATGATGTGAATCAGTACATATTATCATACACTGACATTGGGATGAAATAATGGTGTAACTGTTTAGGAGTCATTTTGGCATTTTGTAACAAAGTTGAATATCTTCATACAATATGACCCAACAACTATGCCAACAACTTCTCTAGAGAAACCTGGCCATGTGTGCACAATAATACATGGAAGAATACATGCATATGGGGGAATTATGGGAAGATGGTGAAGTAGAGAGCTCTAGGAATCAGTCCCTCAACCAGAAAAACTAAATATTAAACAGCAAGGATTGTCAGAATCAACTATTTCAAAATGCTGGGGTCCAGTGGAACACTGTGAAGCAACCAGGGAAGAGCTAGAGGAAGATATGTCTGCTGCTATCCCCCTTTTCTATCGGGTGTCCCTGCTTTCAGCTTCTTGCTTCCATCACTTTCTCACTGTCTCAATTTCATTCTCATCTAAAGGACTCCAGTAAGAGTATTAGTACCCACCCTGAATGAGGTGAGTCACATCATAACTCAAGATCCTATTCACCAAGATCCTGCTTACAATAGGTCCACCCCCACAGGAGTGGATTAATATGAAGAACATAATTTTCTGGGGTACATACAGCTCCAAACCATTAGACTCCTCTTCCAAATTTTGGAAGAGTTTGAACTGAATTAGTCCTAATTTTTCTTGGACTGTTTGGTAAAATTCCCCTGTGAAGTAATATGGTCCTGGGCTTTTCTTTGTTGGGAAGTTTTTGATGACTCATCTCTTTACTAGTTAATAATTAGTTGAGATCTTCTGTAACTTATTGAGTCAACCTAGGTAGTTTGCGTGTTGCTAGGAACTTGTCCATTTCACCTAGGTTATCTAATTTGCTGGTATACAGTTTTTCACAGAATCCTCTTAAAGTCCTTTTTATTTCAGTGGGGTAATAAAAAGAGACAGTAATAATGTCATTTCTGATTTTAGTTAGTTTCTCCCTATCTCATTTTTCTTTGTCAGTCTAGCTAATTTTTGTCAAATTTATTGATTTTTTTTTTTTTTGGTTGATGACCTATATTGTTTTTTGGTTCTCCATTTAATTTTTCTCCATTTCAAGCTTTGTTATTTCCTTTGTTCTGTTCCTTTTGGGTTTGGTTTGCAGTTCTTTTACTAGTGCTTCCAGTTTTGAGGATAGCTCTCTATTCTGAAATCTTTCTTTTTTTAAATTTTTTTATTAGAGAGTTGTGAGCTTACAAAACAATCATGAATAATGTGCAGAATTCCCATACATCACCCATCCACCAATGACTTACACTGTTGTGGAACATTTGTTACAGATTTTGAAGGAACATGATTAGACTATTACCACTAACTATGGTCCATAGTGTACCTTTGGTATATTTTTTCCACACACCCACTGTTATTAACACTGCATTAGTATTGTAGATTTGTTATAGGTCATGAGATAACACCCTCATATTTGTACTGTTAACCACAATCCATCTTCCCACACATGGTTCACTGTGTTATACAGTCCCATGCTTGTACATTCTATCCAAAGTGTACACTCAGTGACTCTCACTTTAATCACAGAGTTGTACAATCATTGCCCAGCAAACCTTGGACTTTTTCCTTAGTCCAAAAGAAAAAATCCCATACCCCCATTGTTGACCCTTAGCATTGATATAGCACCTTCTTCGACATTGGTGCAAGAATATTACAATATTGCTGTTAATTAGAGTACATAAGTTACATTAATTGCATTTTTATCTTGCATCACTATAGTCTTACCACCTTATAATAGTGATGTACATTTGTTGTAATTCACAAAAGAACATTCTTTTATTTGTATTCTTAACCACAACTCTCATTCTCCTCCAGGTTCTCTATGTTACTCAGTCCCTAGATTATTTTCTAGCTTTCTTTCAATTGACATTTACATAACTAAACTACCCTTTTCAGCTACAATCCCTCTTTATTCTTTATTAATGTTAGTATTCAGAGCTAAAATTTTCTCTCAGCACTACCTTTGCTGAATCCCTTAAGTTTTGATACATTATATTTTAATTTTTTTTTTACCTCAAGATATTTCCTAATTTCCCTTTTTATTTCCCCTTTCACCTGTTGGTTGTTGAATAGTACATTGTTTAATTTCCACATATTTGTGAATTTTCCATTTCTACCTCTGTTATTCATTTCTAGCCTCATTTCACTGTGGTCAGAGAAGGTACATTCTACAGTTTCAGTATTTTGGATCCATTGAGACTTGTTTTGTGACTTAATATATGGTATATCCTAGAAAATGATCCATGTGCACTTGAGAGTAATGTATATTCTGTTGGGTGAAATGTTCTATATATACCCAGTAGATCTAGTTGATTTAGAGTATTGTTCAAGTTTTCTATTTCCTTACTGATCTTTTGTCAAAATATTCTATCCATTATTGAAAGTGCTGTGTTAAAGGCTCCAACTCTTAATGTAGAACCATCACTTCTCCTTCAAATCTGTTCTTCTTTCATATATTTTGGTGTCTTGCTGTTAGGCACATATATATTTATTATTATTTTAGCTTCCTGCTGTGTTAACACCTTTATCTATATATAATAGCCACCTTTGTCTCTTGTAACAATTTTAGACTTAAAATCTATTTTATCACATTATTATAGCTACTTCAGTTCTCTTTTGTTTTATACTTGTATGGTGTGCTTTTTTATCCTTTCACTTCCAACTGACATATCTTTTAATTGTAAGGTGAGTCTTTGGTAAACAGCATATAGCTGGGACATACTATTTTATCCATTCTGCCAATCTTTGCCTATTGACTGGAGAGTTTAATCCATTTACATTTAAAGTAACTACTGATAATGTAGGACTTTCTTCTGCCATTTTGCTATTTAGTCTTTGTAAGTCTTATGCCTATTTTGTCCCTCAATTCTTCCATTCATGTCTACCTTCATATATGAATTTCATATTCATTTGATTTTATTGTATTATACCATAACAAGTACCTTCTCATTTCTTTTTGGGTTTATTTTTCATGTATTTTCCTATGGTTAACATGGGTTAGATTTTAGCACTCTGAATATGTAACAGTCGTATTTGATTTGATATCAATTTGACTTCCATAGCATACAGATAGTGTTACATACCCTTCCATTCCCTTACCTTTTTTTGTACCTGTTACAACTTATATCATTGTACATTTTTATATAAAACCCATAGATTTATCATTATTTTCTTTGCATTTGCATTTTAACACCTTTAGTGTATGAAAAGAGGAGTTACATACTAAAACTACAATACAATAATACTCTCATTTATAATTATCCTTATGGTTTGCTTTATCTGATGATTTTATTTCTTTATTTCACTTTGAACTACTGTATAGTTTACTTTTCTTTCAGTCTGTATAACTCCCTTTAGCAATTCTAGTGGTGATAAATTTGCTCAGCTTTTGTTTATCAGAGAACATCATAATCTTTCCTTCATTTTTGAAAGAAAGTCTTTCAAGATATAAAATTCTTTGTTGGCAGTTATTTTCTCTCAGCATTTTAAATATTTCAACCAACTGCCTTCTTGCCTCCATGGTTTCTTATGAGAAATAAGCCCTCAAAGTAATTGGAGCTCCCTTTTTCACAATGTTTTGTTTTCCTCTTGCAGCTTTCAGAACTCTCTACTTGTCTTTTGCATTCAATAGTTTGATTAAAATGTGAGAGGACACATTTCTCTTCATGTTTATATAGTTTGCTGTTTCCTTGGCTTCTTGGATATGCATATTCATATCTTTTACTAAATTTGGGATGTTTTCTGTCATTATATATTTGAATATTCATTCTGCCTCTTTCGTTCTTCTACTCCTGGGAATTTCATAATGTGTCTATTGGTACACTTGATGATATCCCACAGGGCTCTTAGGCTATTTTCCCTTTTCATAACTCATTTTTCTCTCTGTTCATCAGCCTTACTAATATTCTTGTCTTCAAATTCATGAATTCTTTCTTCTGCTAGCTCCAATCTGCTTTGAGACCCTCCAGGGAAATTTGCATTTTAATTATTGTGGTCTTCTCCTCCAGTAGTCCTGTTTGGTTCTTTATAAACATTTTTATCCTTAGTTCTTTCTCTGTATTTTCCTTCATCTTCTTGAACATACTGAATAACATTTTTTTAAAGTCTTTGTCTGGTATGTCCAGAGAAGTCTGGTCTTCATTGCTGTTTCTGGTTTTTTTTTCCCTTTCCTTAGGAGTTCCTCTGTTTACAAGCATTTGAACATCCCCTGGACTTTTCAGGAGACAAATCTTCTTCCTTCCCCAGGTGTTCCACTGTAGGATTTAAAGCAGGCAATTCTTTGCCCCAGGTTGCATGTCTCAATTGTTTTTTACACTGCTTTAGTTGTCTCAAGCTGCTTTTGCCTGTAGGACAAATTGTGGGAGGAGGGATATGCTGAATAGGAGTTTCCTAAGTAAGAGTTTTCCAGACAGATCAAGGCCAGGAACCACAAAACCAGCACTGGCCAGAGTAGCTTTCAGGGTAGAGGTTCAAGTAGGGTCCAGAAAGTATGCCAGGAGCTTCTTCCATGGCTTCCCAAAGCTGGACTTTCTTGACTTGGCACCTTTCTAGAAAATGCAGTCCAACTGTTTTCTGCAGCTCTGCAAAAGCACTCTTTCTTTAGGTCTTCTCTGCCACCTTTGTTGGGGAAGAGGAGGCATTGGAACAATAATTGCCCTCAGGGCAGTGTCCCCAGGGAACCAAAGTAGCTAATCAAAAGTAGTGGGAAGCTTTGGGCCTGTGCTGTTCCCCCTTCAATCTTGGAGAACCAGGTTTTATATGTCTCTCCCTCTGGCACCAGCAAGCTATGGAAGTGGCTGTATTCCACTGCTGCCTATTGTGAGAGTGGGTGGTGGGTGTCAGTAACTAGTAAGCAGAGAGTGCAATTTCTTGGTATTAAAAGGATTAAGCAATTTCTTGGTATTACAAGGATTAAGTCTAAGAACATGTTTTTCTGGGGAAATATAGCTCCAAACCACCACATCATTTAAATATGGGCAAAAGACTTCAATAGAGTTTTCTCCAAAGAGAATACACAAATGAAAAGATGGTCAGCCATTAAAGATGCTTCAAAAAGCACAGGAAAATATGCTCAGCCATTAAAGATGCTTAGCCATTAGGGAAATGCAAATTAAAAAACACAAGATACCATTTCACACCCACTAGAATGGCTACTATTTCAAAAACTGAAAATTACAAGTGTTGGAGAGGATATGCAGAATTAGGAACACTCATTCACTATTGGTGGGAATGTAAAATAGTGCCAGTGTGGAAGACATTTGACAATTCATCGGAAATTTAAGTATAGAATTACCATTTGACCTGGCAATCACACTCATGGGTGTATAGCCAAAACAATTGAAAGCAGGACTGAAACAGATATTTGCACATTCATGTTCTTAGTTGCATGATTCACAATTGCAAATGATGGAAGGACTCCAAGTGTGCATTAACTGATGAATGGATAAACAATATGTGGTATATACACAAAATGGAATATTATTCAGCCACAAATGGGAATTAAGTTCTGATACAGGCAACAACAGGGGTGGGGTGGACCTTGAAGACATCATATTGAATGAAATAAACCAAACACAAAAGAGCAAATATTGTATGATCTCATTGATATGAAATAAGTAAAGTAAGCAAACTCATAGAATCGGAATTTAGAATGTAGGTTACCAGGGTAGAGGTAGGGAATAGGGAGTCAATGATTAAAATGTCCAGTTTCTATTTGGGATGGTGTTTAAGTTTTGGTAATGAATGGTGATTATTTTAACACAACATTGTAAACATAATTAACATCATTGAATTATATATTTGAATGTGGTTAAATGTGGAAATGTTAGGTTGTATATATGGTAATAGAAGAGCAAAATGCAAGGCACAAATAAATATATAAGGCACTTCTTATATAAAATTAAAAAACAGGAAAAAAATTACAATATTGTAAAGGTGCTTTAAAAAGTGGTTAAAAGATAAAAACAAGAATGTAATTCCTATAATGTCATTAGTGTGATAATTTCTGGGAAAATTAAAGCATTGTCCATTGGGATGGATTTGAGATATAGGCAATATTTTCAATTATATGAGTCTTTGCTTTATAATTGTTTAAATTGACCATTTTGTTCTATGACTTTTATGTTTACAAAAGAAAAAAATGGTTAAGAATAATGTGCCTGGAAGGGTAAAAATGTGCAGCCTTTGTGGAAAACAGTTTGGTAATTTCTTAAAAATTTAAATATAGAATGACCATATGACCAGCAGTCATTCTTCTAGGTATATACTCAAAAGAAAAGAAAACAGAGTTCCTAACAGAT
>JAQZBX010045510.1:0-21024 GCA_029593785.1 Cabassous unicinctus | reverse complement strand
TTCTGTCTTAGTCAGCCAAAGGGGTGCTAATGTGAAATACCAAAAATGGGTTGGTCTTTATAAAGGGTATTTATTTGGGGTAGAAGTCCACAGATACCAGGCAATAAAGCGTTAAGTTTCTTCTCTCACCAAAGTCCATTGCCACGTATTAGAGCAAGACAGCTGCTGACATTTGCTAGGGCTCAAGCTTCTTGGGTTCTTCTCTTCCTGGGGCTGCATTTCTCTCTGGGCTCAGCTCCTGTTTCCTCCACAAGGTCAGCTGTAGACGATCAAGCAAATGGCTTGCTTCCCTTCTCCTGGGGCCTTCCATCCAACATCAAAACTTCTTCTCAAAAAACTGCTTCAACTCTGTTCTAGCCATGCATTTTATATTTGATTCCCCACCCTCCAAAGAGGTGGGGTTCAACGCCCTACTGACATGGCCCAGTCAATGCCCTAATCATAACTTAATCATGCCCAGATTAACAAATCAGTTTATAAGCATGATCCAATTATATTTTTGGAACTCATAATTACATCAATCTGCCCATCTGCAACAGGCACCCATAACTTTGATCCCTGTTGCTACCAATATCAGGTTCAGTTATCTGTTAAACTTCCTCATCTTGATGGTCTCCTATGGGGTCTTCCTTTAAACATTTCAAATCTCACAGGGGAGTTTCAAAACCCTGTCCACCTGTGTCTCTCACGTTACTGGGGTCATCTTGATATTTGTGCCCTGCATGTTTGTGTATCTGGGTCCACTTAACACTTTTGCCATGATAAAACTGTGGTTGTGTTTTCTATTATCATAACTTCCATGTTAAACTCCTTAATCTACAGTCTCAGACACACAGTTGTGAGAAGTACTATGAGGTAGTATTGGGCAAAAGCTTACTTTGGGAAAAAATGAAAACCATAAAAAATGACTTGATACCTGCCTTGTTAAGAAAAGAGAAGATAATGAGGACCAGGTGAATACTACATGACAAAATTACTTTGATGGCGGCATATAAGCCTATGGAGGAAGGACCCAGGCAGGAAATTATTTATCGTTATAAAAATTGTCCAATTAGATTAATTCATTGCACTTTTCTTTGACAACCTTTAATGTAAGAATCAGTTAAGAGTTCTTGTTAAAATTCTGATTCCCAAGAAACACCCCTAAAGATTGTTTTTGGTGTGATTTATCTACATTTTAAACAAATTTCACAGATATTCCTGAAATAGATGATCTTGGCACACAATTTGAATAATAGTGCTATAGATTATTTTCACATCATTGGCCTATTATGAAATCATCCTATGAAGGTCTTTCCTGGGAAGTGTCCTTCATAAAAGTAGCTAAGAGAACAATGAAACTCTCTAATCTTCTTTAATAATGCAATACAAGCTCACTATCTTTACAATTGTAAGACAAAAATAAAATATTCTGGGGAAGTCAAAAATATTTGGATTTTTTTTCTCCACCTTCTCATTCTGTACTTTCTAAACTGCCACATCTGATCTAATTTTTTATCTTTTTCTGTCTCCAAACGGAATATCTGTCATTTCTTCTTGCTGCATTATTTGGTCTAAAATTGATATTCATTGTTAAATTAGAAGGTGATTCACATTAGGAGCCTTCTTTTCAAAATTTTGATATCTGAATGGCATATTATGTATCATTTCTTACATGCATTTTTTAAAGGAAAGGGTGATAGGGTTTAGTATCCTATAATGTTTAAGGGCATACAATCTGCTTAAGACAGTCCTCAGTTCAAATTTTAGTTTTCCATTTATCATGTGAACTTTGGCAAAACACAATCTCTCTCAGTTTCAGTCAAAGAGAATGATAGAGATATTATTAAGATCCAATCAAATAATACTTGCAAATTCTTAATTCACTGGCTGTTAAAATGTTTGTTATTGTAAACATTCCTTATTCCTGGAATCTCTGAAATGATAATAGATTCCATTATAGTTAATGTAAAATTTTTCTTAAAGTCATAATTTCTCTCTCCCTACCTTGAAGAATACTCTGAAATTTGACTGGCCTTGTATGAATTCTTGGGGACTAGAATTGGCTCCTCCTCTGCTATTCCTGAGATTTTCTCCCCTGGTTTTCATATCTCCATTGATCTTTTGCCTCTGAGATGTTAGAGGTCACCCAATTTTGGCTCTGATTTTCTCCTGACAAATCCTTTTAAGGGTCATAAGGATAGTTCTGTTTTGCTTTGTTTAGTTTTTTTGTTAATCTCTTAAATGGTAGTAATAATACCCATCTCAAATTTGTTTGGCCAGTTAAGTGGGCTAATGTATTACAAGTGCTTATAACAGTGTATGACACATAGATCATATTTTTATGTTTTTTTAAAATAAAAAAATATTGACTGCTACTGACCCATTCTGGTTGGGGAAGATATGGGCTGATATCCCTTCTGTAAATCGCAGAAATTCATCCTCTGAGTTGGACCTCTGTAGATGTTGCTTTTGTCCCTGTTTCCAAAAATGAAAGAGATACCTTTCTGTATAAACAATACTATATAACACAGCTTTTTCTGTGAAATTCAACTAAGGACTTAATGGGCTTTTAGTGATATTATTCTGCTTCTGGAGGTACTTTAGACAGCAGAGTTTCAGACAATGTGAAAGGATTCCTAGACTGGAATGAACAGTCTAGGTTTGAATTTCATCTCACCAGTTCTGGCAAAATGGCATGGATTTTACACCACTGTCTTATTCCAATCTTAGTTTTATGTACAGTGACATGGTGGCAAAATTCATTAAGCTATATTAAGCATTAGAAGAGATATTGTGTACAAATTATTCAGTAGAGTGCCTGGCATTCAGTAAGAACCTAATAAATGTCACAAATTTATTGCCTCTCTCACTTCTCCATCACCATCCTATTTCTGTCTAACATTTTAGAAATGCTATGACTTATTTACTATTTAATTGTAGATAAACATTACATTAGGAGGCTATGAGAAACTTTCAGAATTCTGAGAGTAAACCTTATAAAATTAATGCAAAATGGATGAGATTAAAGTCTAAAATTTCACCTTAAAATGTGAATATTTCCCATATCGCAATGAATTTATGAAAGACCCCAAAATCTAATGAAATTTTTATGACACATAAGAGAAATGCAGCATGATAATTAAAGATTGAAGAAAAAGTTATTATTTATTTACTATTAGTTGGAAAGCACTATAAAGGCATTGTCTTGTTTAATTCTCATAAGAGTTTTTGAAGTAAATACTGTTATTTCTGTTTTATAGAAGATTTAGTTCAAGCACAAAAAATGTAAAAAACTTAACCAAGGTCTTTTCTATTAGTGAATGCCTGTAGTGGGATTTAAACTTAGTATTTTGGATTTATAACTTGCACACTTAAGCACTATGTTATTTTTCACATTAATTGCATATATCAGAGTAAAGAACACTTTATAGTGTGAAAGATAGGCATTAAGTAAGTAAACATATTAAAATAAAAACAGCAAAATTCAGAGTGAAAAGTGTTAAAAGAAGTGGAACAAGTAGAGTGTGCAAAAAGAAGTCAAAAGTAAAAATGCAGTGTTTGTCTGCCCATGTTCAGGGATGAGAGGCATCAAACTGAAACAATATGAGTAAAACCATTAAAGATGTGTTTATGGTTGAGGGGAGGGGAATTTTATTTGACCTGAATGAGTATCATTATCTGCTCCTCTCTATTCCAACTCGAAGATAACCAAGCAACTTTATCCATATTCTTATTAATTCAGAGTGCATAAAATCAGGATGAGAAATATAACACATGTACTCAAACAAACCATCCTCACCTGGCAGACTTTGTCCTTTCTGGTGGTTACTCTTTTTGTTGGCATTTGAATTCTCCTTTGCAGCTAGAGACATCGATCTCCCATTGCCTCTTCATAGCCTGCTTTTATTTTAATTTCCACCATTTTTTCCCATGTTCTTGCATTCACTTGAAAAAGCTGGAATAAAATGATTTTTAGAAGAAAAGCTATCCAATTAGCTAAATTTATTCTAAATTATAACTAGCATTTTCATGGCCTATAAAGCTCTGCCCAATTGCTCTCTATTCAAAGAAAGATTTCCATGACCTCAATCAGTACTATTCTATTCCTTGTTCACAGTACACCAGTTACAATAGACTTTTTTCTTACCATCAGGCCTTTCTACTAGCTCGTTTTGGTTCCTGAAATGCTCCTCCTTCTCTAGATCTTCAAATAGTTGACTTACCATCATCACTCAGTCTACAGTTCAAATGCCCCATATGTGGAGTACATTTCCATAAGCACTCATTGTAAAGCCATTCTTTATCTCCTTGAGTTACTCTTTATCATATCACCTTTACATTTCCTTAGCAGGATTTTTACAATCTGACTTATCTAATTTATTTGATTACTTTTCATTTCTCCCAACCAGAATGTAAACTCCATGGAAATAAAGTCAGGGCCTTTTTTGTTCACTACTACATCTACAGCACCTAAGCCAAGTTTGGAAAAGAGTTAATTAAATGCTTAATAAATACTTATTGGCCATCATCTCCACTTAACCTTGTTAAGAGTAACTGCATTTTTTAAAGGATCCTTGCCAGCTGGAAAGTTTCTGAATTTGATGGCATTTCAATATCAGTGATACATTGAAATGGGGAATTTTAGGTTCGTTTGTTATAGGATCAAGGTTCCTAGCTGAAGATGCAAAATTATCTGTAATTAATTTAACTGGAAAGTATTTATTAAATGGAATTAAGTATCTTAATGATCTTTGGAAGGGCCACACTCAGAATCAATATTGAGAGACCAGGAGCCACATGCAGAACCTCACCTGTACAGGACTAGCAAGCTAAGGGAGCTGATGCCACTGCTCATGGAAACCCTTGCTATCACTGGCTGCCTTAGTCAGGGTTTTCCAGGTAAACAGACTGACAGGAAGAGATGGGAAAGCCGAAATGCCATAGTGCAGGCTGCAATTGGGAATTCTGATGAGGTTTTCAATGAATTCCTTTGAAAACCATCAGCTAGCTAGGAAAAATTGACTGGCTGAGCTAGAGATGGAAATTCTCCCTTCTGTCTGCAGAAATCATCTCTTCTCCTTTTATGACCTTCAACTGATTGGATGAGACTTCTTCTCTCATTTTTGAAGGCAATCCCCTCAGTTGATTGTAGATATACTCAGCCATAGATACAATCAACTTACTGAAGATTTAAATCCACAAATTCTCCTCTTAGTAAATATCAGGCCTGTATTTGATAAAACAACTGGACACAATAATCTAACCAAGCTGACATAAGAACCTAATCATCACAATCCACATTTTGTCAACGTGTCACCCATATACATCTCCTTAGACCATACTTAATTTCTAAATAAAAACAGTAACAGAAAGTTTTAGTTTCCTACACTGCTAATAGCAAATCCCATGAAACAGGTAATGTTAAACAATGGGAATTTATTTGCTAATGGTTTTGAGTCCAGGAAAACATCATTAAGGTTATGCATTCTTCCTGAAGATTGATTTTTCAGTGATCCTAGGTTCCTCTGACACATGGCAAGGCACATGGCGGCATCCACTGGTCTCTTCCGTCTCCTCCAGGTTTTGTTGTTTTCAGGTTCTTCCTTCCATGACCCTATTTCTGTCTGAATTTCACTCTATAAAGGATTCGAGTAATACAATAAAGGTCTTCACTGAGTTCATCAATGGGTCTTATTCACAGTGGGTTCACACCCACAAGTATGGATTAGATTTAAGAACAAGTTTTCTGGGGTACATACAGCTTCAAACTACCATACTGACATATTTTCAACCAATAATACTTAGTTGTCCTGTGTACAACTAAAAAAACTTAACTTTTTTCCCAGAAGAGGGCCCAAGTCCTAATAAAATGGTTTCACTCTGAAACTTGATATCCTATAACTTAAACGCTATGATATAAAGTTAATACAACATATGTTATATGATAAGGAAAAAAGATAGGAAAGAAAACAGATATTTGCTTTACAAATATATGCAGAAATATTCTTAGAAAACAAGGAAATCTATTCGTGACTATTTTAGTCCTTGATTCTGTAACTGGTCATAGAGTCATAGGTTGTATCTATAACTACCTTTTTCTACTACCCATTCATTGCATGGTATTTGTTTTGGCAGTTAGGAAACTAAAACACGGTCCAAACTGGAAAGCTGCTACCACTCTCCCTGACCTCAGCACCTCCCTGGTTCTGTTGAGCTTTCACAAGCACCCAGCCTGGTAAAACTAATTTCCAACACAAAGTTTTGAACATGTGTACCTGGCAGGCAGAACCCAAGTCGCATGTCTATATCCTAGAGGCAAAGAGGACTTGGAAATGTAGTTTTTTTTAATTTTGTGTTTAGAAACTGTATTCAATACGTAGGAAACTAATAAAATGTGCAGGGTGCATTCAAAAGGTTTTAGGAGCAGCCACACACCACTGATGTTTATTGTAGTTTGGACATGAGCACTCAGAATGCTTTTGTTTTATCCTATAGACATTTCTTTTTACAAAAGTGAAGGGTTTTTTTGGTCTTTATTTGCCCTACACATAGGATAAAAAGCACATATAGAGTATCAGAAGAAAATGAGAGAGCAGGAAAATTATCCTAGTGGATATCTTAGAGTTATATTTATAATTATTTGAATTTTACTGAATAATTTCTATGACGACATTATACTTAGTTCTGAAACATAAAATAATATGATAGTCTTATACCTTCTGACCTAGCACAGTAGCACATATGATTTGGTAGCAATTCTTAAGAAGCTCTTCTCCCTTTATTTTGAGATGTGTGGTGAGGTGGAAGACTTCCTTAATTAAAAAATAAATGCCTTTGTAATGCTATTTACTCCCACTTTGAAAGAACTTAATACAAAACCCAAATTCCTTACCAAGCACTGCAATGTCCTGCAGTACAGTGCAAAGCATGTTTGCAACCTCTGCTTGTTTTAGTCTCTTCCTTTCCTATTTCCCTACATTCACAGTGATCTTTCTGTGCCTTGATCTTTTCAAAGTTGGAACAGTACATTTTATGGTAGAAACTTTTCATCCTTTGTACCTTAGCTTAAATATCACCTTACAAAAATGGCCTTCTCTGACTACTTCATCCATAGTAGATTTCTCCCTCTTATTTTCTATCAGTGTCCCCTGTTTTGTTGTCTTAATAGCACTTACAAGAGACTTCATGTGCTCTATTAAGTCTTTCCCTTGTTCATTGCCTGTTTCTATTACAAGAATATAAGGTAAATGTAGGCAGGTTATTTTTCCTGATTTTTTTCTGTTTTGTTAACTCTTGTATATCCAGCTCATAGCATAGGACCTGACACAATATAGGTGCTCTATAATTTTTGAAAACACAATCAATAATTGAACAAGGAATTAGTTTTCACATGTAAATTGGAGATAAAATTATAACATAACTAACAATATTTCAAGGCCAAATAAATTAAATATTAAGTAAAAACAAAGTAAAACCTGCTATGGCAAAGTGGAGAAATAAATTATGAATTCATTATCATTGGAACAAAGTGACTGTAATGATATCGTATTTTTGACTGAGAATAATCTCACAATGGTTCTGAAATTAGTTTTTTCACTGTTTACATCTTCTTGACCCTAATTAGGTAACTGTTCTAGCAGTAATTTTACATAAAGATACTCATTTAAAATTTTTTTGAAAATCCAAGTAAATATAATTAAGCAATTAGCAGCTTTGGATACACTCCAATTGCAGGACTCAATGTTAAATATTGGGGTTAGAAGGAATAAAATATCCAGTGATGCTTGCTCTATTGGTGAGTAGATGTATTCTTTTAAATATTTATATAGCTATTTCAGGAAATGTTTACTCTTAAAGCATGATGTTTAAAAGGCATTGAAAGTCCTTTCAAATTCTCAAGTACAGCTAGTTAGGCCATATTGAATAGAATGAGATAGGCAAGAAATTGGAAAGATAATTTTTTGAAATTATCTTCAAAAGAAGTTAGTAGAACTGTTTTTCCTCATTAAGTGGTATCTTCTTATGTAGATATGGTATTTTATTACATTAAGTGATGTAATTGCCTATGAAATAGATATTCACACAATTGCACATTATGATTACTAAAGTGTAATTGTATGAATATCTATTTCATAGGCAATTATATGGCTTAAAAAGTTAAAAAAAACTTCTACTGGCAGTACAGGTGCTCTGAAATAAATCAAACTTAAATTCTAATTCCCTTTCTTCCTTAATAATGTGAGGTTTTGAGAAAAATAACAAAATATTCTGAGCTTTAGTTTGTTCATCTAAAATTATGATAGCAATACTTGTAAAGATTAGTTGTGACACAATAAATGTGATACATTAAATATAATCACATTACATGTGTATACTATATGCATGCATATAGTATCAAGTACATAGTTTTGCATAACAAATGATAGATATTCTTATAAGATTAGTATTTCTTTTCCTTTCATTAATTTTTTGTAGATTTTAAATGGAATCAGTGCAATGTTTTCTCACCAGGTTCTTCTGCATTTCAGAGGAATATCAACTTATACATTTTGATAGGTACCAACTGAAGCTTCAGATATGCTATAACAAAGCAAAGATTGATCATCTGTTTCTGTCCTAACAATGTGCTATATATGCTTTTAAATATTTTAGCTCATTAATTATAAATATTCCCACTCAGTTGCTAGCTGTCATTAATCTTTTCTTATGGATGTGCAAAATTATGACTCAGAGTTGTGACTGCCATTTATTTAAGGTCTGGCAACTAGATTTGGAAAATATAATTGCAGTGGTCTAGGAAAATGTTTTATTATAACATATTGTATATATATATATATTTCCTAAATATTAGTGTGATAGACAATTTGCATAAAATAAACATTTCTGTTTTGCCTGTTTTTTAATAATATGTCTTATGTAAAAAAAAACAGTAAAATATAGCTTTTTAATTTTTATGACATAACCTAAAGCTATTGAGTTAAGAGAAAGACATATATAAGCAGTTATAATAATTAACTTGCTGAATGGGGACTTCCTCAAAGAAAGTTTAGAATTATTGCTAAATAAGAGGGGAAAATATGAAAACATTGCTTGTCAGGGTTTATATGATACTTGTCATGAGAAGATTAAAGAAATCCTTAGATGTCCTCAGTCATCTCTTAATTTCAAAAGGAATACCT
Organism: Cabassous unicinctus; assembly: GCA_029593785.1. NCBI lineage: Eukaryota > Metazoa > Chordata > Mammalia > Cingulata > Chlamyphoridae > Cabassous > Cabassous unicinctus. Next base: position 11,863 of record JAQZBX010045510.1, on the reverse strand, counting down.
CCATCTGAAAATATAGGAAACTAACGGCAAGGAGGAGATTCTTCAGTCACTACCAGCATTTCTGTCCTCTGATTATATGGCCTCTAGGAGTAAGCCCTGAACTTAAATGAGTAGTAGATCCTCTGTGATGACTGGGTCTACCTTATTGGAAAAGCTTGACACAATATAAGCATTCAATAATTATTTGTCCATTGAATGAATAAATAAAATCGTTATAAATATTTTAAGGTAAACTGTTTCTGATCATTGAAACGGACATATATAAAAGATCAGTGGAACTCAGGAGATGGGAAAGGAATATGTATATTTGAGATATAGCAGAAAGTCTCAAGCAGAATGAGACTTGTAAGAGATGAATTTGGGAAGCAACCTGGATAAAATTCTTCTGGGGTTTTGTAGGCTAAGTTATATAGATAGTACATGTAAGAATCCACTGTAGGAATTTTGGAAAAGTGAGTGGCATTATTTAAACCAGATTTTAAATGAATCAATTAGAGTGCTGCAGGAGAACAGACTGTTGAAATCAGGAATAAAACTGTAGAGAATGGCAGGACACTGATTGCAGTAAGCCAAGGACATACTAGAGAAATAGTGAGGATAGTCAAAATTGTAGCATAAGTTAAAGGTAGACTTCACAGAATATTTTTGAAGATATTAATAAGTAATGTGAAAGGAATAAAAATTGTGAAAGATATTGTAAGATATTTGTTCTGAAAAATAACATGGAAGATGATACCATTTGATGAGAAGAAGGATAGGTTTGGTGGGGATTATTAAGATTTTATTTTTATGAACACCAGTTTGATATTCAGTTAGTGATATTCATTAGGTAATTGCATACCTAAGTTTGAAAATTAGGGAAGACATAGGGGATGGTGATAAAAATTGTATGGCTTCAGCATTTATAATTCAGAAAAAAAAAAAGGAATTCCCATCCAAAAACCCAAAGAAGGAGGTTTCAGTGTGGTATGAAGAAGAAACTAGGTCAGTGAACTTCGGTTTATAGTATTCCTTTCATAATTTTATATCCACTTTAACTATGTAAATTAACCTTCATGGGTGCTTAAGTAGTGAATTTTTTGACTTTATAAATCGTGCAACTTCCCATCGTTTCTTGTTCTAGTCAATTCTCACTTTACTTTTTAAACTCAATGAAAGTATTACTAACTACACCGGGAAGCTTTCTTGACCCTAGTTTGGTTGATGTTGTACATCCTTAGCGTCATGTGAATATCTTTAAAATAGCACTGATTACATTGGTCTTTATTGTTTTCACTTTATAATTATATATCTAAACACTGAGAATAGGGAACATTGTCTTGTTAACCGCAACTTGTTAACCGCAATGCATATGATGACAAGTTTGCACAAATAGATCCTCCACAGACATTTTGAACAAATGAATACATAAAAGCTTAGGCTTATAACACACTAAATTCTTTTTACTATTTTATAGGTAAACTGTCACTAAATCTGAAGTCCGCATCTATAAAACAATAGAGGGAACCAAGGAACAATGTGACTTATTTTGTCCCCCTGGGTCTCACAGAGAATTCAAAGGAACAGAAACTACTTTCTATTATCTTCTCACTCTCCTATATTTTGACTGTGCTGGGCAACTTACTCATTGTCATGACTGTAAATTTCAGTAAGTCTCTGGGGTCACCTATGTACTTTTTTCTTGCTGGCTTATCATTTATGGATGTCATTTATTTCTCCAGTCATTTCCCCAAAATTGATTCCAGACTTGTTCTTTGACCAAAAGACCATATCCTTCCAATCTTGTGTGATACAGCTGTTAAGCATTTATCATAAATATAATTAAATAATTTCCTATTTAATTGGGCTTTTGATGACAATTACCTTACTAGAAGGAAAGGTATGTAATGAGTAGTTTATCCCTCTACCTAGAAATTGCAATGCATATATAATGGCTTGTCAATAATTACTATGTAACAATGAATGAAAATTTAATAATGAGCTACTAAGTTATTCAATTTCTGCATTATCTCTATTAATTTTGCTCTCAGTCAGCCTTGTTTTTTGTTAAATTCTTGTCTATGTTGTTCATTCATTTTATTATACTAGTTAAAATATTTAATTCACACTTTCCTCTTTATTCAATTTCAGTTGCCATACATATAGTTTTTTTTTAATATGCAATGCATCTACTTTTTAAAATAAAACAATTGAAAGAACAATAAGAATAAATATTAGAAAGGAAATCCACAGAAATGCACAAAGTTAAAAGCAAATCTCCTACCAACCTTTAATAAAATCTCCCAGTACTCTCCTTCAGGGACAGCCACTGACTGTATCTTTGAGATTCCTGAAGCATAAGTTTTGGAAATAAAAGCTTATTACAATTATATGTATGTATCTGCCTCTGTGTATTAAAGTTTGGCTTTTATTATTTAACATCTTCATGGTCTATCTATATCAGAACTAACTCCCAGCTATCCTTACACTGCAAAATATAGAAATATAAAAAAGTGTTGTACTGAAATTAGTATATCCTTTTGTCTTCACATTTACTCCAATATTTTTTATGACAGATAATTATGCAATAACAATGTTTTTTTATATGTGCAAGAATGCGTTTCTAGAATTGGAATTGTTGAGTCAATTGGTATTTGCTTTCAATGTTGATGATCATACTCAAGGTCAAAATGCCATCAATTGAAGTATTACCTAATATACTCCTGCCCACAATGTGTGAGAATATCTGTTGATTCATTTTTTCAACAATTTATGCTTGATAAACATTTATGGTACTCGGAAATCATTTTAAGTCAAAGATTGCATTTAATTTGTACAGTTTAATTAAAATGTTTTCAATATAATTATGCAGCTTTTAGCTTTTTTGAAAATTATTGGTATTTATTTGTTAATTGTTTCTTAAGGCATTTTCCCTATTTTCTTTGATTTGTTGATCATTTTCTTATTTTTTATAAGTTAATTATACACTAATTTTCCCCCTTTTACTGTTGTATTTGTAATTCTTGTAATTCAGGATTGTGATTTTTTTTACGTGTTTTATGCTAGGCAGAAATGTGTTCTGTATGTAAATTTTTTATATCTGCATATTAGACATCAATATCTTCTTATTTTAAAATCTTATATAAGTAGAATTCAATTAATTCAGTAAAAATTCATTTTTATTGTAATATTTCTCCATATTTTTCAACATTTTTTAAGCATTTTTGTGGTTTTGTTTTTAAATCTAAGTTTAGATTCATCTGGACTTTATTTTGATATAAGGGTTTAAATGAGGATTGCATTTTAAAATTTTCTTGATGTCTATTTTTATAGTTGAATAATTATCATGTATTCACCTATCTAAAAATCTCAACTTTTCCAAAGTTTCACACATATTTTTATCCACTTCAGGATTCTGTTCTCTTCCACTCATCTTCTTATTCATGTGCTATTTAAACCATTGTATTAGGCAAAGGGGTGCTAATGTGAAATACCAAAAATGGGTTGGTCTTTATAAAGGGTATTCATTTGGGATAGAAGTCCACAGATTCCAGGCCATAAAGTGTTAAGTTTCTTCTCTCACCACAGTTCATTGCCACGTTTTAGAGCAAGACAGCTACCGGCGTTTGCCAGGGTTTAGGGTTCTGAGGTTCCTCTCTTCCCGGCTCCTGTTTCCTCCACAAGGTCAGCTGTAGACAATCAGGCAAATGGCTCTCTTCTCTTCTCCTGGGGCCTTCTTTCCAACATCAAAACTTCGTTCCAACATCAAAAACTGCTTCAACTCTGTTCTTTGCCTTGCCTTTTATATTCGATTCCCTACCCACCAAGGGGTGGGGCTCAACGCCCTATTGACATGGCCCAGTCAACACCCTAATCATAACTTAATCATGCCCAGATTGACAGATCAGTTTACAAGCATGATCCAATTATATTTTTGGAATTCATAATTACATCAAACTGCCCAGCTGCAACACCCATGATGTAATTTGTTTTGATCAATAATACATTTTGATGTATGGTAAGAATAGTATCCCTCAATGCTATTTCATAATAGTATTTGTGCATATTTGTGTTTCTATTAAATTTAAAATATGCTAGTCTAGTCACAAAGTTGAATGTGATTTTATTTAGGAAGATTAATTTAGGGAGTTTATATTTTTAGAGAATTAAGAATTCAGATCCACAAAAAAAGTATAGATCTTTTGATTTGGACAAATTTAGACTCTTAAACTTTTCTTCCTGTCTTGCTTATCCCTTATAGATGGCTGCTGTTCTTCCATGCTAACTGACACTCTTTCTGTGGGAAATGCATCTTTTTCAGGGGGTGTATGACTTAACATTTTGCTAAGCATCTTTTTGGTATTGCTGAGATCATCCTGCTTCTGGTGGTGGCCCATGACCACTACATGGCCATCCACAAATCCCTGTACTATATAACATCATGAGCTCATGGGCTTGTGGCCTCCTCATAGGAGTTTCCTGGGCTAGAGGCTGTGACCCTGCAACAATTCAGATTCTCTTCACAATGAATCTGTCCTTCAGTGTCTCCAGTGCCCTACATAACTTCATGTGTTACTTGGTCTCTTTGCTGATAATTCTCTGCATGGGTACCTACACTCTTGGTCTCTTTGTGGCTGCCAACAGTGTGTTCATCTACCTATCAAACTTCCTCCATTTGATGGTCTCCTGTATGATCTTCATGAATACTCTTAAATTTCACTCCTTAGAGGGGAGTTGAAAAGCCCTGTCCAATTTTATTTCTCATATCTCTCTGCTTATCTTATTCCCCATACCCTGCATATTTGTCTATCTGTGCATAGCACCCACATTCTCCATTGATCAAGTTGTGGCTGTGTTTATACCATGATTATTCCCATGTAAAAGTCTTTGATCTACATTCTCAGAAATGTAAGGTGAAAATGCTATGAAGTTGCTGTGGGGTTAAAAGGTGATTTGACCAAGAAATAATGACTACCATATAAACTGACTATCTTTTTATCACTAAGACAAAAGAAGGTAATTTCTACGGACAGTGAATACTTTGTGTCAAAGAGTATGTGAATGGCATATAGACTCTTTAAGAAAAGGCCCAGGCAGTAAATTACTTATCAGTTTAAAGATATGAAGTTTTGATTAATTTATTGACCATTTTGTTGTTGATCTTTAATTTCAGAATCAGGTGCTTAATATTTTTAACACGCAGTTGTCAAGGACCCAGCTTTATGGATTCTAACTAATTAAGACAATGCAAGGATTGATGTTTCTACATTTTAAAGAATAATCCAGATGTTTCTGGAGCAGGAGATCTTTGCATATACTTTGAGCAATAGTGCTATTGATTTTGTCTATGATCAACCTATTAATTGATTCACATGATTAAGGCATTTCCTAGGAAGTGTCTTTTATAACAGAATCTATGAGAACAAAGAAACTCCAAAACTTCATATATCATGCAATGTAAGCTCAAACTTTGCAAATATAAAATAAAAATAAAATATTATGGGCAATAGAAATGTTTTGAATTTTTTATTTTCTATCTTTTCTTTCTATAGTTTCTCTTGTCCCACATCTGGTCTGATTTTCTTTTTCTATCTCCAAAGGAAAGGTCTACCATTTCTCCCTGCCATTATTTGGATTAAACTAATTTGTTATGTCAAAGGGTCATTCACATTGACAGCTTTGTTTCACAGTTGTTTTGGGGTGAAGATTTTATATATCATATCCTGTATATACATTATTGCGAAATGGGTGACCAAGTTTAGTATACTACTAGGGTCATGGGCAATGTGTCTGCTTCAGACAGTCGTGAGTTTAAATCATACTTTTGTAAATTATAATGTGAATTTTGGCAAAACATGATCTCTTTAAGTTTCATTTAAAGGGAATGAAAGAGATATTGTCAGTATCAAATCAGATAATCCTTGTAAACCTCTAAATATCAGTAAATTTTCAATAGATACTTGTTATTATAAACATCCTGTATTACTGGAATTTCTGAGATTATAATAGACTGCTCAATTTTTCCTGAATATTAGTATTGCTTTTTTTGTTTGATTATTTGTTTAACTTTAAAAGACTCATCTCTACTGAGAAGATGAATACTCTGAATTTTGACCTGCCTTTTAGGAGCCTTTTGGGGCTGGAATGCACCCCTCCTTCTCAGCCATCCCTGAACCTTTCTTCTCTTCTGGTATTCTGATCTTGTTGGTCCTGTGTTTCCAAGGTCTTGGAGGTGCTCCAGTGTTTCTCTGATTTTCTCCCAAAAAATCCACATTGAAGGCTCAAAAACTTTAACATAGCAGGCAATAAGAATATGAGCAGAGTTAAAATAAATATAGACATATGTTCAGGAATATAGTATGGTGTATTGGTTAAGAGCAGACTCTGGAATCAGAGTTTCTAGCTTTCAAAAGTTGAGCTTAAACTCTTATAAAACTGGCTTTAAGATTTCAACATAGAATAATTAGTGTTATTTAAAACTTAAGGAAGGAACAGATGTTGCTCAAATTGTTCAGTGCCTGCTTCCATCATGGGAGGTCCAGGTTCCATTCCCAGCACATCCTAAAACAAACAAACAATCAAACAAACAAACAAACCCAAGGGAGCCAATGTAGCTCAGTGGCTAAAGGTTGAGCACAGGCTTCCCAAATATGAGGTGCCAGGGTCCCTGGTAGCTAAAAACAAAAACAGAAACAAACAAACAAGAAAACACTTAAGGAACTATGAGTATACTTTTCATGTAAAAAGATTCCCACCTATAAAAAGCTCAAATGATTCTATGTTGAGACATTAACTAATTCAATTAAGAAATGAGCATCTTTCAAAATATGTTCACATATTAATATTTCAAGGAGTCTCTCAAAAGCAAGGGCAGTTCCTAACAGGGGAGGACAAACCAGTGTGTCAGGACTTGTTTTTGTGTATAACTTTGAATCTTGTCAGCCAATGAGCCAAGCCAGGCTGTCGTTATGGGTCCCAGCAGGATGGGGAGGGAGGAATAGGAATAGGGGGTATTTAGGGTCATTGGAAATGTTTTTCATTACCTTACAGTGATGGACACAGGACAAGGTAAATATCATCAAAATTTATAAAAGTGTATGGTCTAAAATGTAAACCATATTGTAAACCTCTGATAATGTTTAGTGGCTATGTTTCAGTATTTGTATATAAGTTATAACAATGCTACCATCCACATAATAAAAGGTATTAATATTGGGGGGGAAGAAAGAGGGAGGATGTTGAGTAAATGAGAGTCCCTTGTATTCTGTGTGTGACTTTGCTGTGAACTAAAACTTTGAAATCAAAATAAAAAATGGCAACACACTGGGAAATGAGAGGGGGTAGGTGTCACAGTACAGACTGGACACCAGATATTGCAGTGATAAAAGGCAAATGTAAAAAAAAATAAATTTTTAAAATATTTTTCATTTTTTAAATATCTCAATCTTTTAATTTTATTTTATTTTTAGGCTTTTTTTTTTAAGTTTTCATGTATTTTATCTCTTACATTTAAACTCACCATTTTTATTTCATTTTCCTATTAATGGCATTTGGCTATGTATTTTCTTCATCTTTAATGTTGCTTTGGATCACAGAAGGGTTACAACTAAGGTGGGAGAGGATTATTGGTTGGGGTCTCAGGGATGGGGTTGCATGGGAGAAAGTTCAATTGAACATACATATAAAGTATAAAAAAAATTTTCAAATGTTCATGGGGCATTGTCACAGTCGGTGGAGAGTCACTTAATAAATGAAAGAATACTGAATTCCCATCCTAGAGAGCTCTCCCACATTCTCTAAGGGAGCAACAACAGTCCCCCAACTGCAAGGACAGTGTCTGGCAAAGGAGAATGATCCACTGATGGGCCCTTGATATTTATGACTAGCCTTATGAGTCTTTGATCTTGAAATTGAAACTAATCCTATTGTTATGGGGTGCCTAAGCGTTGCCTCCTGAGAGCCTCCTTGTTGCTCAAATGTGGCCTCTCTCTAAGCCAAGCTCAGCATATGAATGCATTACCTTCCTCCCAGCATGGGACATGACTCCTGGGCATGAGCCTTCCTGGCACCAAGGGATTGCTACGAAGTGCCAACTGGCAATGCAACTGGAAAAAGACCTCCAATAAAAGGGGGAAAAGTTAAGACAAATGAGTTCATATGGCCAAGAGACTTCAAAGTGAGTCAGAAGATCACCTGAGAGGTAACACTTACGCACATCTCAGTAGTACCTTATAGACTTCCAAAGTGGATATCTTCCCTAAGAGAGGGGTTCCTGAGGGCTCTGGAGACACCCAGGTCCTATGTCAGTGTATATAGTCCTGAGTTTGGTGCCTTGCCAGTGGGCCCTACTTTGGAGTTTGCGCTCCTGACAGTGACAGAGTTGGACTCAACTATGTCTTCCCTGCACATGGTTCATTTGTCCCTTCTATTCAAACCTATACTTGGTGTTGGAATTTGTAGGTTTACACCCAGAGACTGGAGTCTTTGTGCTGTCCATGTACCAGCTGGGCCCATAATCTTGGTGGAGCTGCAACTGCTAATCTACAGCTCAGTGTACTCACCCAGGACTCCTGGCAGGGAGATGATGTTGGAAAATGGCCATCCCAAGGAATGGAGACACTCTGAAGCTGCAGGCAGAATAATCCCATCCTTCTTATCCATGTAATATAAGCCCCCTCTCAATTGGAGGTAGAGTGGACATCACCATCCCAGACTCCACAGGATTGGTGGAAGAGCTTTGGACTAGAGTGGACTTACCGGTATTCTATTATAGAAATATTGTGATTCATGCAATGGAAGAAATTACAACATTAATGTAGAGGCAGTGGCCACTGGATGCTCTGGTGGCAGGGAAAGGGAAAACTAATTGTCATAGAGGGCATTTTAGGGACTTGGGAATTGTCCTGAGTGACATAGCAATGACAGATATAGGCCATTTATATCATCACATAAAATACAGAACTGTGTGAGAAAGATTGTGGTCTAAAATGTGAACTACAGTCAGTGCTTAATGGCAATGCTCCAGGATGTGTTTATCCATTGCAGGTGATGTGCCACATTAGCAAAGGATATTTATGTGGGAGGTTGTGGGAGGCATGAGAGATGGGGCATAAGGGAATCCCTATATTTTTTGTGTAACATTTATGTAATCTAAGTATCTTTTAAAAAAAATGTATTGAAAAAATAATTCTGTAACCACAGGCTAAGTCTTAGGTGGGTTTTGGGAGCAATTTAATTTTGACTGGATTGTCTGAAAAATACTAGGTAGACAATTCAGGATAAAATTACCCTTTATTAGTGGTGGCCCACAGCACCTAGTAGAGGAAAACTCTCTGGAGAAAAACACCCTCAATTAGCAAGAATTTGGTACTTTAAAAAGTATGAATAATTAAATAGTAATCTCTCAAATTATCATAAAATCACAATGATATAGTGTATCATCTATGACTAGATGCATTTTTACTGATTTAAAATAAATTATGAAAAATAAGAATTTATTTGAAATTATGCATTGTACAGATTATTTATTTTTTGTATATAAATCCCATTATTTATGAAAATTAATAGGAATAATTAACAGGGGCAATTAGTTAATCATAATATTAATTCAATAATATATGTGAGAAAAATATAGAAATATTTTATCATATTTCTTTCTATCTCCTGATAAAATAATTGATTTGAACACTTTTTGGATTCCTTATTACATATTTAAATTTTGTAAACTATATAGTTTGCATTCATAAGATACATACAATAAAGTCTTGTATAAGAAGAAACTATGTAACAGGACTAATTAGAGACATATTACCTATATCTAATTTTTTAAAAGCATGAAAATTTCTTTCTATTTCATGATACGGTAGAATATTTTTACTCCTTCTGTTTCCTTTTGCAGTAACTTATGACAACCATGATTCTTTCATGAAGTGATAGAATGAAATAAAATCAAACATAAAATTGAGTTTGAATTGCAGCTCTGCTATTATTAAACCCAAATTGTACCAGATCCTAGTGTCAGTCCAATGTGATGACATCAAACTAAATAATCTCTCAACAAAAGTATTAGGGCATGGAATACTTAGGATTTTATTTGTTAACAACAGTAGATATTGGACTTGTAGGAATAAGTTTCAGCTAAGCAAAATTGTCCATCCACTTTCTATCATCATGTTTGTTCTGTTAGACCAGTTGTTTGTGAATAATGTCCTGTGCTTCCATAAATTCATCATATAAACTACATTTTTAAAATGCTCATCATTTGTAAACAATTTGAAGCAAATTGGATGCATCAAAAGTGAAACCATTCTTTATTGGATAAAATGGTTTAAAACCACAGATGTAATCTGAATTTGTGAAACTTAAGTTGGTTTCCAAATATTTTATACTATTATCAAAAAAATTTAGAATGCCCTGTTTTTAAAAAAGTACATGTTCCATTAAGAAAAGCGGTCTGCAGTTAAAAAAATAAAAATAAAAAACAACCACCTTTGGAAAACCTACTAATTATATCGCTGTCTTGAAGACCTCTGGCCTACTTTAACAAAAGCTTTGAGAATTCCTGTAATAAAGAAATATTTCACTTTACTTTTTTTGTTTAATTGGAAAAAATTAGCTGTGAATGAGACCTGGGAGAATGATATTCTTCAGATACAAAATGGTAATGATAGTACCTACCTCATAGTTGTTAAGCATTAAATGGTTTAATATATATTAAGTGACATTAACAGTGCCTGCCACATAGAAGCATTATATAAATATGTTTTGAAAGAAACATATTGACTCACACTGATCCAACTTACAGTTAAGGCAGATTTGGACTTTGGTCTCTTCTGAAAAATAGTAAGAGACTTACTATCTTGGAGTCAGAAACTCTGTAGATCTTGTCCTGCCCACTTTCTCCTTAGGTGGAAAATATACCTTCTTGCATGACCAGTTATTTGTTGTGTCATATTTTCCTTGAACCTCAAGCAAGGACATTATTGAACTTTTAAGGCATTATTCAGCCTTTTGAAGTCCTGAAGTCTGCAGAGTTTCAAATTATATCAAAAGATTTGGGCTCTGTAGTCAACAACACTAGAATTAAATTACATCTCATTCATTCATTTACGTAATGTTGTACACATTTCACAATCATTCAAGAGTCATTTTAAAATTGGTTCATCAGTAATATCTATTTTATGGTTATTTCAATCATTAGATGACATACAATTTACAAAGCATACAGGACAGTTCCCGGCACTCTGTATTAACTTAATAAATTGCACCCTGTTTGCTGTCGGCCTCATTTCCATGTCAGTGTCCCATTTATATATGACTTTCAAAAAACTGATTCATATTTATAATTCAGTGTTTATAGATCCTATTTTAGGAGACCATAAGAAACTTTCAGAATTCTGCGATATCACTGAGTAAAATCAATGAAAGATTAATGATAGTAACTCTGAGAAGGCTTCACCTTAAAAGTCTGAATATCTCACAAATCAAATTCAAGCTAAGGAGGATCCCAAAATTTAATGATTTTTCTTTGGCAAATAAGAAATCAGTTGCAAGAAAATTAATGTTTGTAGTGAAATCTAGTCTTTATTTACTACAATATTGCAGGCACTACGAAGGCATTGTCTTATTTTATCCTGTGTCTTTGAAGTAGTTTCGGCTTCTGTTTTCTAGAAAATTAATGGAATCTTGGAAAATGTAACCCATCAGGTGCATGAGGTGTGATTTCTTTTTAATTTCTAATTTTTTAATTTTATTTATTAATTTTTTTTATTGTGGGTAAAAATCAAATTTTTCACAATACATACCAATATTTGTAAAATGATATATAAATACATATGCATATATGTGCATTTGTTTACATAAATGTTATTATATATATATATAT
>JAQZBX010045509.1:0-21027 GCA_029593785.1 Cabassous unicinctus | reverse complement strand
AGATAAAATATGGATGTAAAAAACCAAACAACAGTGAATGAGTTCGTTTTCCTTGGATTTTCTAGTGTTGCCCATCCACAGCTCACATTATTTGTGATGTTTCTCATTGTGTACCTTCTTTCCCTTACAGGAAACGCCCTCATCATTTACATTGTTCTCATGGATTCCACACTCCAGACACCTATGTACATTTTCTTAGGAAATTTGTCCTTCTTAGAAATCTGGTACACCACAGCTACAGTGCCTAAACTGCTGGCTACCTGCCTATCACAGGTTGTCACCATCTCTGTTTCGGGTTGTATAACCCAGTACTACTTCTTTTTCTCAATGGGGGCTACTGAGTGCATCCTGCTGGCTGTGATGGCCTATGACAGGTACCTGGCAATATGTAGCCCTCTACACTATTTACTCCTCATTAGTGTTGGGATTTGCCTATGGTTTTCAGCTGGATCTTGGATTGGGGATTTCATTGCTCCTCTCCTACCTACCATACTTTTATCTCACCTCAACTTCTGTGGCCCCCAGTAGATCAATCATTTCTTTTGTAACTCAGACCCCATTTTTAAACTCTCATGCTCAGATACATTCCGAGCAGAGACCTTGGCCTACACATGTAGTTCTGTTGTGATTCTAAGTTCTTTCTTACTTACTATGTCCTCCTATGGCCAAATTGTGGTCACAATAGTAAGAATGTCTTCCCTGGAGGCTTGGAAGAAAGCTTTCTCCACCTGTGCCTCACACCTCACTGTGGTCACCATCTATATGGTACCATCATCTTTGCCTATGTCTGGCCTCCAGCCACGTACAATTTCACCATGTGGAAAGTGGTGTCAGTGTTTTACGGTGTGGTCACCCCATTGGTAAACCCTGTCATCTACACCTTGAGAAACAAAGATGTGAAGAAAGCTTTCAGCAATGCTCTAGCACGAAAGAGATTGCTCTTAGCTTGAAACATGAAGGAGTTTTGAGAGATCAACAAAAATGAGCAATTTGGTCTAGATTTCCAAAATAGATTTGCAAATAGTAAGTATTAAAAATTATATTATGAAATTGATAATATTTAATATGGATGGCTCTCTGAACTTTAGGTTTTTGCTTTATTTTATTCAAATAGCTATTCTATAATTTAATTTATTTAATAATGTCATATTGCAGTGCCATAGTGATAGATAGAGAAATAACACAAGTGCCATTTCCACAAGGCACTCACAATCATAAAATAATCTAGTTTAGTCTCATATAATGTGTCAGATGAATATTTGCATAATAAATACTTTAACAGCCTCCATGAACCAAAAAAAAAAAAATTAAAGTCTCTGATGAAGGAAGCTGTGTTCTTCCATCTCATAGATGGACTATTAAAAACACCTTGTAACTCAAAAATGTATTCACTAAGCAAAGCATTAACATTAAGCAAAAATGATGAGCTACAAAGTATTCCTTGCCATTGATGTCTATTTAATTATGACATAATTCATTATGATATGCACATCTATTTTTTCAGTAATCATAAACTTTAATTTTAGAGAAGTTTTAGATTACAGAAAAATTACATGAAAAGTATAGGGCATTCCCTAAAACACCCCCAACACACATTTTCCCCTATTATTACCATTGTACATTAGTGTGGTACATTTGTTACAATTGATTAATCAATATTGAAGCATAGCTGCTAATCAAAGTCTATGATCCACATTATAATATTTACCAGGTGCTTGAATATGCATATATATATTTAGTTTTAAAAACATTTAAGCAAGTTCCCATATTAGCAAATTATTTTAAGCATCTAATTTGTTTGGCTGTATGTTATTCTGTGGTGTACATTTGTCAAAATAAATGTTATTTATATTTTGTATATTGCTTGTATTCACATATGTTCCTTCAAAATGCTCTTGTAATGAATTTCACGTAAAATATCTGTTTGCATCACTGAACAATTCTTTGTGAATACAGCCTTTAACTGTGGAAGTTATCAAGTACAAAATTAAACTCAGCTTCATTTCACCACCTCTAATGGAATGGGCCCTTGCTGGTGTAATGGACTTCCCCCCACTATTTTGGAAAACCCAGTGCCTTAGAACACTCCTTATTGTCTCTTATTCCATCACTGTTCATAGCTTATCAATCAGCAATCTTTGCTTAATTTTGCTACTTAATTCATTGGGACTGAATCAATATATTTCCATCTTCAAGACATACTAGAATCTGAGCTATGCACATCTGCATTTTGGATGCCACAGTAATCTATTCATGGGTCTGCCTATTTCTTCCAAGTTCATCTTATAAATGATATTTCATGGCCCAACCAGAAGGAAACTTTTCTAACATCAGTTAGATTTTGTCTCCCTCCTTCTTAAAACTGCTCGTCTGATTTTTTAAAGAATATAAACTTAACTGCTAACCATGTTCTAGGATTAGAATGACTTCTCTTATTTCCATGCTCCCTATCATTTTCAGATTTATCTTGTTTTATCTCATCATCATATTCTTGCCATGCTCCTTCCTAAAGAAATCTTTGCATGTGCTTCTCATTCGACCAGACAGAGACTCCCCACCCTAGCAATCTGGTTGTGCACTCATCCTTCAGGTGTTCCCTCTATTTCATTTTCTTAAGGAAGATTCCCTGACCTCACTGAAAAAAACTTATAGCTTTGTAAATCACTTTCTTCTAATCATTTAAACTTTCTACAGCAAAGTTTAATATCTTCTATAATATTATAAAATCATGTGATTTAATTCATATATTATTTTATATATAAAATTGAATTATGTCACATTTTAAAAAATTAATACCAGATAAATGGTAAATATTAAGAAATATATATATTTATCTTTTGTTAAATATTTTGCATGTTCTCTATTTTAAAAATATACTTAGTATTAAATACACTGGATATTTACAATTTCTGCTATTTCAAGTAGTACTGTAAAAAATATACTTGTAAAAATGTTTAAACATAACTATTTGTGTGCATTTGTTTATATGATTAATTCTTGCATTTAATATGTGTAAAACTTTTGTTAATATCTACATTTTCTGTTGTGCTACTATACATTTTCTTACCAATATCAGTATTTTTATAAGAATTTTTTAACTCTTGGTCTATGACCTGAGTTGCAAATATTTTGTCTGATTGTCACTTTTATTTTATTTTATTTTTTATTATTTTTTAAAGATTTATTTATCTATTTATATCCCCTTGCTGCTTGTGTTTGCCATGCCCACCTGCTGTGTATCCTTTCCATGTCTGCTTATCTCCCCCTTGCTGTGAGGTCTTGCTGCATCAGCCCACCGCACCACGCGGGCTGGCCTGCCCTCACAAGGAGGCCCCAGAAAGCAAACCTGGGGCCTCCCATATGGTAAACGGGAGCTCTATCGATTGAGCCACACCCACTTCCCATGATTGTCACTTTTAAATTCTTCTTTGTTTTTCTTTAAAAAATATTTTATTTTTATTTAGTTATATAATTTTACATTTACTTTTTTCTTTTATATTTTAAACTTGAGTCAGAAATATATGTCTTACCCATGTCTCAAAGGGTTCATCTTGTTTTCCTACAGAATGCTCATTTCTTAAAATTAAGAAAAAAGTAAAAGAATAAAACACTGTATTTTATAATTTTTTTCTAGTAACTTGTTTTGTGATATGAGGTACAGATCATTAATGTATATATGATAAAAATGTATATACCCCAACACCATGAATCAAATAGTCAATGATTATCAAGTATTATATTTCCACAAATATTGGGTCCATGATAGATGATAATGTACTTTTCCATTATTCTTTCTAAATATTTGAGTTTAAATCTACTTTACTTTATCATTGATAATTTAGAGCACATTTTTCTTTTCATTGTTAAGACATATTCCAATTCATTTTTAATACTCTTAAGAGATTTATTAGCATATTTGAATTTATTTCTTCAATTCAACATGGACTCTATAGTTTTTAGAGTTTATATTTTAATTGAGAATCATATTAAATGTGTCAGCTAATTTACATGAGACTTTTCTCCAAAAGAAGGAAGACTTACACTTTTTCAAGAATATTCCTGTGCATTTCAAAAATAACTTACATATTTATTCTCTCATGAATATATTTCTGACCAGCTCTTGTTCCTTATTGTTTTATAGATGAATCATTCCTTGTTTTATTTCTTTTATGGTATAGAGCTGATCTGCACTTTCACCATGACTCTCCATAGTTAATACAGTAAAATAATAAATATAGCATGGGCAGTGATTTTTTTTTTATATCACTGCAATTTTTTGTATTTTATTTGTTATTTTTAAAAATATTATTTCATTTTCTTATTAATTATAATTGGTTATTTTGTTGGCTTCATTTCTGGAGAGGTTTTGGATCTCAGAAGATCACAACTGTAGCAGGGGAGGATCAAAGATGTGGGCTGTCAGTGATGGGGGGATGTATGGGGAGGGGTGCACCTGAGACATGCCTCTAAGACATATGAATATGTTCAAGTTTTCATGAGACATTGTCTCAGTAGCTAGAGACCCACACAAACCAAAAGAAAATAGAATTTCATCCTGCAGAGTTCTGCTTTATTTTCTAGTAGGATGACAAGGATCTCCTGAGTACAAGGACAGTGCCTACTGAAAGAAGACAGACCCTTATGCCATGGCGTTGACATTGATGCTTATGCTTATGAACTTTTTCTTCTGAAATTGAAACACAGCATAGTATTATATTTTGTCTAAGAATTACATTGTGAAAACCTCCTTGTTTTTCAAATGTGGCCTCTCTCTAACCCAAATTCAGTATATAAACACACTGTATTCCCCCCAGTATGGGCATGACTCCCAGATATAAAACTTTTAGACAGTGAGGGATTATTACCAAACACCAACTAGAAATGCATCTGGAAAAAGACCTTGGCCAAAAGGGGGATATATTAAATACAAATGAGTTTTTATGTCCAAGAGATGTCAAAGTGAGTTGGGAGGTCATTCCAGAGGTTACACTTATAGCTCAGCAAGATGTCATTGCTACAGTTAACATTGCCTCAATCAGCAGGGCTCCTGAAGGTTCTAGAGAGATCCAAACATTATAAGTCAGTTGGACAAGCTCAGGAATTCAGCACCCTGTCACAGGATCATACTTTGGAATTTACACGCCCCAGTGTAACAGAGTTAGACTAATTTATAGATTCCCTGCACATGACTCTTCTGCCTGTTTTATTTGAACCTATAATTAGCACTATACTTGTTAAATATGTGTTCCAGAGACATAAATCTTAAATCACTTCCATTTCCACTCTTTCATTCTTGGATCCATGAATACTGGCTATGGGGGAATTAGCATCATTGTGTGGATGCTCTTGGAAACATTGTCACAGCTGTGCAAGGTATTGCCATCTAGTTGGCACTGTGATTGAGTTATCAAAAGGCCATTCAACTGTTCTACCAATCCATCTCCTCCAGGATGATGGGGAACATGGTAAGGCTGGTGAATTGCATCAGCATGTGCCTATTCCCACACATGATTTGCTGTAATGTGGGTTCCTTGATCAGAAGCAATGCTGTGTAGAAGGCCATGTTGGTGGATAAGACATTTGGTAAGCAGAAAGATTGCATACAAGGAAAGCAAACATATATCCAAAGAATGTGTCTATTCTAATTAGAAAAAAAATCACTGACCTATCCGTGATGGACATAGGCATTTGTAATCAACCTGCCACCAGGTAGCAAGATGATCACCTTGGGAAATGGTGCAATATTGGAGGCTGGGTGTAGTTCTCTGTTGCTTGGGCTGCATGGCTTTGATTACTACACATGTCTGTGGCTTCATCCTTAACCCTGGAAGAGGAGAAAGTTGAGAGAAGCATCATTAATTCCTGGGGCAACTCAGGCAGCTTCAGCTTCCATGTATTACAGTACCAACTGCATTCTCATCTCCTACTACACAATCAGCAAGGGAGAGAGGGCAAGAAACAGATGAAAGAGAGTTGAACAAATTCAATTTGGTTAAACATGAGTCACTATAATGTTCCAAATTCAGTTGAACTAAGTATCAAAGAGGGGTTGTAGCACAAAGCTAATCATATAGAAAACCCCAGACTAAAGCAAGGAAATGTGCTGAGAATAGATGTACCAAGTAAATCAGATGGCAAGGCACCAAGAAAGAATTATAATTCATACCAATAAACAGGAAAATATGGCCCAGTCAAAGAAAAAACCTAAGCCTCAATATGACATAAAAGAGTTAAAACAACTAATCATAGATGTTCAAACAAATCCCTTTAGCAAATTCAATGATATGGCTAAAGAGATAAAGGATATGAAGAAGACACTAAGTGGACACAAAGAAGAATTTTTTAAGCATGCATAGAAAAATAGCAGAACTTATGGGAATAAAAGTCACCAAAAATGAAATTTAAAATACACTGGAAGTATATAAAAGTAGATTTAAAGATGCAGAAGAATGGAGCAGTGAACTTGAAGACAGGGCCTCCAAAAGTGAATATATGAAAGAATAAAGAAAAAAATGGGAAAAATGTTGAACAGGGTCTCAGTTAACTATATGACAGCAAGAGACATACAACATATGCATTATGGGTGCTCCAGAAGGAGAAGAGAAAGGAAAGGGGACAGAAGGTATATTTGAGGAAATAATGGTATAAAATGTCCCAAGCATTTTGAAGGACACAGATATTCTTTCCAAGAAGCCCAATGCACTCTTATCTGAATATATCTGAATAGACCTTCACTGAGATATGTATCAATCAGAGTGTCTAATGCCAAAGATAAAGAAAAAATCCTGAAAGCAGTAAGAGAAAAGAGATTCATCTCACACAAGGGATGCCCAATAACTTTAGGTTCTGATTTCTTATCAGAAACTATGGAGGAAATAATGTAGTGATGTGATATATTTAAGATACTGAAAGAGGAAAACTTCCAACCAAGAATTTATCTGGTAATATTGATGTTCACAAATGAAAGCTAGTTTAGAATATTCACAGATAAACAGAAACTGAGACAATGTCTATTCAAGAAACCTGCAATGCAGGAAACACAAAAGGGAGTGCTACAGCCTGAAAAGAAAACACAGGAGAGAGAGGCTTGAAATTAAGTCCAGAAATGAAGATTATATCAGTAGAAGTAACTCAAAGTGTAAAAGAGTGGTGAAAATAAGATATGACAGATAAAATGCTAGGGTAAAAATGGATGAATTAAGAACTGCTTTTAGATTAATAACTTTGGATATTAATTGATTAAAATACTAAATCAAAAGACACAGACTGGTGGAGTTGATAAAAAAATTTTGAGCTTTCTCTCCGCTGTCTTCAAGACACTCATCTTAGACACAAGGACACATGTAGATTAAAAGGGAAAGGCTGGAAAAAGATATTCCACAGATGTAGGAACCAAAAAAAAAAACAGAAAAAAAACAACAACGCAAAAAGTGTTGTAAAAACACTTATAGTGGGTTAAATAGATATTAAAAGAAAAGTTCTTATTAAAGACAAGCAAGGGCATTATATATTTACAAAGTGGCAATTCTTCAGGAAGAAATAACAATAAAATATGTATATACATGTAACCAATGTCCCAAATTATATGAGGCAAAGAGTGACAAAACTGAAGGAAGAAATAGATGTTGCGACAATAATATTTAGAGACTTAAATACACATTTTTCAGCATTGGATAGAACATTTGTGGAGAGGATCTATATAGAATCTGAGAACATATGTACTATGATTAAAGAAGAAAACCCAATAGAAATATACAGAACATAGGGCTTCCAAACAGCAGAATATATACTCTTCTCAGGTGCTCATTGATCCTTATTCAGGACAGACCATACGTTGGTTCACAGAACAGATCTCAGTAAATTTAAAAACAGTGAAATTATAAAAAGCAGTTTCTCTGCTCATAATGGAATCAAGCTGGAAATCAACAGGCAGAAAAAGGAAAAACTAACAAATATATGGAGATTAAACAGCACACTGATAAATAATCAGTGGCTCAAAGAAGAAATTGCAAGATAAATCAATAAATATCTAGAGATAACAAAAAGAAGAACAGGACATATCAGAACTTATGGGATGCATTGGAGGTAGTTCTGAGAGGGACATTTATAGCTTCCAGTGCTTACATTTAAAAAGAAGAAAGAGCTAAATAAAAGCTATAAAAAGAAGAAAGAGCTCTTTCTGATGGAGGAACTTAAAGAGCAGCAATCATTCTCAAAGCAAGCAGAAGGAATGAAATAACAAATATCAGAGTAAAAATAAATGACATTGAGAACAAAAATAAGTATTAGAGAGAATTAATAAAACTGAAAGTTGGTTCTTTGAGAGCAGATTGTGGGAACAGGGCTGACAGGTTAGGCAAATAAGGCTTAACTCTCACTAAAACAACAAAGAAATAGCCAGAGGCTTCTTTGGGGACCTACTTTGTGGTACAGCAAATGAGAGCACTGCTTACCAATTCCCAGAAGAGTAAGGGTCAGAGAGACGAAGAAGCCAACACAAGTAATCATGAGTTATTAAATCTCCCAGATGCCAGGAAGGGCTCCCGTCCCCCACCCCTGAGATATTAAGTGAGGGTAAAATTCCTGGTGATTTGTATCTAACTGAGAGTAGAGCAGGCAGGCATCTAACTTCATGGGAAGGTGCTCTGAGTTATCTAGGAGGGTACTGGACATATAGGGAAGCCAGGAATAATCGTGGGTTGCTTACTTTGGTGGCTGGAAGTGGCACACATACCC
Source organism: Cabassous unicinctus (assembly GCA_029593785.1). Lineage (NCBI taxonomy): Eukaryota > Metazoa > Chordata > Mammalia > Cingulata > Chlamyphoridae > Cabassous > Cabassous unicinctus. Next base: position 12,291 of record JAQZBX010045509.1, on the reverse strand, counting down.
AGCCCTCAGGGTGGACAGACTAGGTAGACACCCTAGCCCCCTTCTCCAAAAAGGAGTGTGACAGAAGATTCCCTGTGTGGAAGAGGGGTCTGGGAGGGTGGAGAGTGATTTCTTTGCAGTGAGTTTAGCCAGCTGTGCCCCCCTTGAACATTGGAAGGGATACTGCCTCAAATGGGAGAGGGGAGGGGGATATCCTCAGGCAGGTGGTCATGCCCAGCCACCTAGGTAAAGGGAGGAATTACATCAGAGAAGAGTCAGAGACAGGTGGCCAATCTGCACCACTCCAGCTGAATGCAGGGAATCTAATCTGCCCAGAAAAGGGGAGGATAGCCTTCTGAAAGGCTGATTAACCTAAAAAGGCAGAATAGCTCAGTGGTAGAATTCCTGCTAAGCATATAAGAGGTCACTGGTTCAATTACTGGCTCTTCCTTGAGAAGTGATCCACCAGGTTATCAGGCATATGTCTGAAACTTTATGACATGGAACATATAGACATTATATTTGAAATTAGCTTTTCTTGGATCTCTTATTATTTTTAAAGGTTCCTTTTCTTTTATTTACCTTATTTTACTCACTAAAACCCAGTTCAAAACCTGCAAAGGGCAGGCTGCAGGGTGAGTGATTGAAAAACACCAGCACCCTGATAAGATCCTTAGGGATCTAAAAGAGACTGTTTTTCCGTGTTTATTTTTTTCTTCTGTCTCCTTTTTTTTTAAAAAAAATTAGTCCCTGCTGTCTTGTTTCTTGTTGTTTTCTATCCACTCCTTTTGTTTTTCTGCTTGTTTATTTTTCCTTACCATTTTTTTTCTTTGGTTACTTATTTACGCTACCTATTCTTTTTTCCCCAATCCTTCTTCTTTATATCTTTTGTTTTTTGTTGTTCTTTCATTCCAACTCTTTTACTTGATCTCCAATTTTTCTTGTTTGTATTTCTTCCTCTCTCCATTTTTCTATGTTTAATTTCTATTTTTTAACTTTTCTATTTCTCTCTCTTCTCTTTTCTTTTCCCCTTCTCACAATTCCAGGCTTTTAATTCATTCTGCATATTTTTCTCTGTTCTATTCCTTGTTTCAGTGCTTCTATTCCACTATCCTAATCTTATTTCTCTGTTCTTCTTATTCATGTAAATTTTTCAATTTCATGGGACTTATACAGTTCCTCTCCTAACTTTTAATATTATTATTACTATTATTCCTTTCATTTTCTTATCTCTTTCTTTTTGTCTGATCCTATTTTTTTTTTCATTCAAAGGAATGTAGACAGATCTCTCTCACAAAAAAGATGGCTGAGTGGGGGCAAGAGTCTGTCCAAGTGAGCTGTTTTGGAAACCCACAGAGTAGGGAAATTCTGAGCATTGATCTGGAGGAAGCTAGACAAAGAGATAAATTCCTGAGGTGTTGCTGGTTTGTTTCTTGGTTTCTGTGTTTCCTCTTCCTTGATTTTCCCTTTTCTGTGTATACCAATTTTGCCTACCACTGCTATCTTTTTTTCTTCCTTCATCTTTCTGTCTTCTGCTTTCTGTTGTTGTTCTTACATTCCACCTCTCTTTGTTTAGTCCTCAATTTTTCTGGTTTTTATTTCTATCTTATCTATTCTGTTTTCTTTCTTTTATTAACTTTTTTTCTTTTTGTCGTTTCTTTTCCCTTTCCCTCTCTCCTCATCATTCTGGCCTTTTAAATTATTGGATATATTTTTCTTTATTCAGTTTCCCATTTCACTGTTGGTATTCCACTTTTTAGACAACAGTAAAGAAATAGAATAAGAGGAACAAAGTGCCAAAGAGAAAACTTAACATACATATAAAAACAATAACCAAATAAAACCCTAGAGTAAAGAGAGGCTAATAAACTGAGTAAGCCCATCGAGATAAAAAGATGACCAGACAGCAACAAAAAATTACAAACCATACTAAGAAGCAGAAAGAAATGGCCCAGAACAGTGATCAAACTGAAAACCAGGAAAAGATGCAGAATATTGAAAAACAATTCAAAACTGTCCAAAAAAATATCATGATCAACTTAATGAAGTGAAGGAAGAGATTAAGAATTTTAAGAAGAGAATAGGAGAAGGTACTGAATAAATTGTAAACATACATAAAAAGATATAAGATATGATTGTAATGAATGACAAAATCCAAGAAATCAAAAATACACTGGAAGCACATAACAGAAGATTTGTACAAGAAGAGGAAAGAATTAGCAATGTGGAAGACAGTACATCTGAAATCAAACAGTAAAACTGATAAATAAAAGGATAGTAGAAATCCAGTAGAGATTTAGAGATTTGAATGCCAATGCAAAATCTAGAAAGATATAGATTATATGCATCCCAGAGGGAGAGGAGAAGGAAAAGGGTATAGAAGGGGTGTTGGAGGAAATAATGGCTGAAACTACCCAACCCTATTAAAGGAGATGGATGTACATGTCCAGGAAGCACAGAGCACCACAAACAGTATAAATCCTAACAGACCTACTCCAAGACAGATACTCATCAAACTGTCCAGTGCTCAAGAGAAAGAGAAAATACTCAAGGCAGCAAGAGAAAAAAGAACCATCACATAAAAGGGAAGCTCAATGAGATTAAGTGCTGTTTTCTAATCTTAAACAATGGTGGAAAGAGGACGGTGGTATTCATATTGTTGAGATACTAAAACTTCCAGCCAAGAATTCTCTATCCAGCAAAGCTGGCATTCAAAAATAAAGAGAAGTTCAAAATATTCACAGATAAACCTAAATTCAGAATAGCCCAATAAGAAACATGCCCTTTAAGAAATATTAAAAGGAGTTCTGCATGTTGAGAGGAAAAACAGGAGCAAGAGAATTGGAGAGCAGTGTAAGAACTATTAAAAAATTAAAAGAGAAATAAAAACAACATATGTCATACATAAACCCAAAGAAAATATGGCTAATGTAAGCAATTCCTTGAGAGTAATAACACTTAATGATAATGGATAAAACTCAACAGTTCAAGAGACACAGATTGGAAGAATAGATAAGGAAATATTACCCATCTATATGTTGTCTATAAGAAATGCAACTTAGACCCAGGGATTCAAGATGGCTGAAAGTGAATGGCTGGAAAACTATCTTACAAACAATAACAATAAAGGACAGGACTAGCTATATTAATATCAGACAAAATAGATTTTAAATACAAAACTATTATATGAGACAATGATGGACACTATATATTAGTAAAAGGTGTAATCTTTCAAGAAGCAAGAACAACCATAAACATATATGCATCTAACCAGGGTATCTGAAAATACATAAGACAAACACAGAAAAAATTAAGTGGAGAAATAGATGCCTCTACAATTATAGTGGGGGACTTTAATACACCATGATCTCCACTAGCCAAAACATCTCAAGAGAGAATCAATAAAGAAACAAGACTTTGAATAATACATTAGAAGATCTGGATCTAATAGACATATACAGAACACTACATCCAAATAGAGCAGGATATACATTTTTCTTGTGTGCACATGGATCATTCTCCAAGATAGACCACATTCTATGTCACAGAAAAATTCTCAATGAGTTCAGGAAGATTGAGAGTATAGAAAGTAATTTCTCTAACCTCAATGGAATGAAATTGGAAATGAGTAAGGGCCAAGAACCAGATTACGCATAAAGATATGAAAGTTAAACAATATAAACTTGGACAAACAGTGGGTCAAGGAAGAAATCTCAAAAGAAATCAGTAACTACTTTGAAATAAATGAAAATGACAACACAACTTATCAAAACTTATGGGATGCAACAAAAGCTGTACAGAGAGGGAAATTCATAGCCATAAATTCATATATCAAAGAAGAAGAAAGAACTAAAATTGAAGACATAAGAGCAGAGCTGGAGGAATTAGAAAAAGAACAACAAACTAACCCCAAAGGAAGTAGAAAGAAGGAAATAACAAAAATAAGAGCAGAACTTAATGAAACAGAAAATAAGAAAGCACTAGAAAAAATAAACAAAACCAAAAGATGGTTCTTCAAGAGAATCAGTAAAATTGACAAACCCTTAGCTAGACTTAACAAAGGAAAAAAGAGAGAAACAAACATGCAAAATAAGAAATGAGGACATGGATATCACCTCTGACCCCACAGAAATAAAAAGTATCATAAGCGGATACTTATAAATTTATATGCCATCAAGAAGGATAATATAGAGGAAATGGACAAGCAGCTATGTTTCACTATTTGTATAACAGTTTTAACAAATGTACCATCCACATATAAAAAGGTATTAGTACAGGAAGGGGGAAAAGTGGGAGGATGCTGGGTATATGGGCATTCCCTGCATTCTGTATGTGATTTTTACTTTGGACTAAAACTTCTTTGAAAACAAAACAAAAAAAAGTAAGACTATGGGGAATAAAATGGAAGAAAATGTCACTGTACATACAGGAAAACATATTACAGTGATTAAGGCAAATTGTGAAAAAAAATTTAACATTTTTTGTTATTTTTTAAAATACCAATTTTTAAATTTTATTTTATTTTTAGTTTTTTTTAAATTTTTATGTATTTTATTTATGTTTAAACCTCCCATTATCATTTCATTGTTTTATTAATTATATTTGGTTATTTTATTGGCTTCATTATTGAAGAAGCTTTAGATCAGAGAATGGTTACAACTGGGGAAGGGAAGGATCATTGGTGTGCGGTATCAGTGATGGGGAATACGTGGGAGGAACTTTGCCTGGACATACATATAAGGTATATAAATGTTTTCACATGTTCATGGGGCATAGGGACAGTGGGTGGAGATTTACACAAAAACTGAGAGAATATTGAATTACCATCCTGGAGAGCTATGTCATGTTCTCTAACATAGCAGCAACTGTCCCGCAAAAGAAGGGGCAATGACTTGTGAAGGAGGATGGTCCATTGATGGGCCCTTGATATTGATGACTATGCTAGTGTGCCTTTGCTCTTGAAATTGAAATTTAGCCTAGTGTTTTGGTGTGCCTGAGATTTACGTCCTGAGAGCCTCCTTGTTGCTCAAATATGGCCTCTCTCTAAGCCAAACTCAGCATATAAATGCATTACCTTCCTCCCACAGTGGGACATTACTCCCAGGGATGAGACTCCCTGGCACATTGGGATTGCTACCATGAACCAACTAGCAATGCAGCTGGAAAAATTCCTCAAATAAATGGGGGAAAAGATAAAGAGAAATGAGTTATGGCTAAGAGACTTTAACGTGAGTCAGTAGGTCATCCCAAAGTTAACACTCATACACATCTCAACAGGATCTCACAGAATGCCAAAGTGGATACTACCACAAAGAGTGGGGCTCCTGAGGGCTCTGGAGACACACCAGTCCTATGTTCAAGGCAGATAGCTCCAGAGTTTGGTACTTTGCCAGTGGGCCCTACTTTGGAGTTTGTGCTTTAGAGAGTGACAAAGTTGGGCTCAATTATGGCTTCCCTACACGTGGCTCATCTGTCTCTTCTATTTGAAGGCCCCTCTCAATTAGCGTTGGAGTGGACATCATCATCCCAGAATCTTCAGGGTTGGGGGATGAACTATGGCCTAGAGTGGACTTACTGATATACTATAGACTTATTGTGATTCTAGCAATGGAAGAAATTACAGGATTGATGTGGAAGCAGTAGCCAGGGGAAGCTCTGATGGCAGGGAGAGGGAAAAACACGTGTAATAATGGGTTTTGGGGGGAATTGGGTATCATCCAGAAAGACATTGCAATGACAGATATAGGCCATTTTATATCTTCCCATAACCTGCAGAAATGTGTGGGAGAGTGTGTAAACTACAGTGTGAAATACAGTACATGCTCAGTGGCAATGCCCCAGGATGCATTTATCAATTGTAATGAATGTGCCATGCAAATGAAGGATGTTGTTTATGTGGGAGAGTGTGGGAGGTGTGCAGAGTGGGACATATAGGAATTCCTATATTTTTGTGTAACATTTATGTAATCTAAGTATCTTTTAAAAAAAATTAAAAAATATTTTAAAAAGCTCCTAGAAGGTAATGTAGGGAAGCATCTATGACATAGAGTAGTAGGATATGGTTTAATAACTTTTACACACAAAGTACAAGCAATGAAAGAGAAATAGATAAATGGGACTGTTTCAAAATTTAAAAATCTTTTGTCCTTCAAAGGAGATTGTTACAAAAGAAAAAAGCAGCCTATTCAGTGGTAGAAAATATTTGGTAATCATTTATCTGATAAGGGCCTAACATCCTGCCTATATTAAGAAATCCTACATCTCAGAAATAAAGACAGACAGCCCTGTGAAAAATGAGCAAGAGATTTTAATAAACATTTTCCAAAGAAGTAATATGAATGGCTAATAAGCATATGAAAAGATGTTCCACATAACTAGCTATTAAGGTAATGAATATCAAAAGTTCAATGAGATATCATCTTATATCTATTAGACTGGTGACTATTAAAAACAGAGAACTACAAGTGTTGGAGTTGATATTGAGGAGAAGGAACACTCATCCACTGCTGGTGGAATGTAGAATGGTGCAGCTATTTTGGAGGACAGTTTGACAACTATAAAAATGCCATATGATCCAGCAATCTCACTGCTGGGTATATACCCAGAAGAATTGAAATCAGGGATATGAACAGATATATGCAAACAAATGTTCATACTGTCATTATTCAATATTGTCAAAATTTGGAAGCACCTCAAGTGTCCATTAACTGATGAATGGATAAGCAAATTGTGGTGTATGCATACAATAGAATATTACTCAGCTGTAAGAAGGAATGCAGTGTTAACACATGGGACAACATGGATGAACATTATGTTGAGTGAAGTAAGCCAGTCATTGAAGGATAAATGTTACATGACCTCACTGATATGACTTATGCAAATTGAGAAGATTCACAAAGCTAGAGTCTGAAAGATAGGTTAACAGGAGACAGAAGGGTAATAAAGTATAGTGAGCTAATGATCAATATGGACAAAATCTATGATAAGGTGGAAGGGGGTGGTTGGGCAGTGGATGGGGGTGATGTTGGTGCAGGGATGTGAGGGGAGGTGGAGGTGCTGGAATATGATGGGGAGTAGGGTGGGTGCATTGAGTTGCATCTTCGATGGAACTGGAAAGAGGGCTGGAGTTAAAAATAGGTGAACTCTGGGGGTATGTAGGTCTCTGGTTAAAAATACAGTGATAGGAATGTTCCATTAGCAACTAATGCAGGGGAGGATTACTGGTAAATGGCATCAGGTCTGGAGGATATGTGGGATAGGGTGCACCTGTGTCATGTTTCTATGGAATAGGAAAAAGTTCATATTATCATATGTGTTATCTCATTGTGGGGAGACCCACCAATAAAGAAGAAAATATTAAACTCCCATTGAAGGGAGTAATGGTATGTTCTCAATTAGAGGGGCAAGAATCTTTTGAGAAAACAGGCAGTGCTTAACAAAAGATAACAGACCAATATCTCAAGCCCTCAATATTACTGCATGTAGCTATGAACCTTATTATTCAAAATTTGAAACTTAGTGGTTACCATAGGTTCTGAGGAGAGAGGGATGGAAGAATAGAACAGATGAAATATAGAGTCTTTTTAGGGCTTTGGAATTGTTTTGCAGTTTCTTGGCAATGACTGATACAGGCCATTATAAATCTTGTCAAAACATGTAAAAGTTTATGGTGCAAAATGTAATTCATAATGTAAACCATTGAGCATGTTAGTAGCAAATGCTTCAGTATTTCTTCATTAATTGTAACAAATGTACCATACTCATACAAGATGTTATCAATAGGGGAAAATGTGAGGAGTGGTCATGGGGTATAGGGGAATCCCCTATATTTCCTATGTGACATTTCTATAACTGAAAATTTCTTTGAAAATAAAGCAAAAAAAATTTAGACACTGGGGGAAAATACAGAAGAAATTGTCACTGCTCATAAAAGATAACATATCTTATGGTGATGAAATACATTCTAATTAATTTTTTATTATTTTTAAAAATTTTCTTACTATAATATTTTTTTTTGTATTTTATTTGTTTTTTTATTATTTATATTTTATTTTTTATTCATTTCTTGAGTTTTATTTTGGAAGTTTTGGATTGCTGAAGGGTAATAAACGGTAGCAGGGTAGGATCGTTGTTATGGGGTGCCAGTGACGGGGGATATGTGGGGAGGGATGCACCTGCGGCATGACTATAGAATATGAATAAGTTCAAGTAGTCATGGAGTGTTGTCTCAGTGGGTGGGGACCTACACAATAAATGCAAGAATATTAAATTCCCATTCTATGAAATCCTGCTACATTCTCTAATAGAGCTGCAAGACTCCCCTGAGTACAAAGGCTTGCCTACCAAAGGAAGACAGAACAATACACCAGACCCCTGACACTGAGGGTTGTACTTATGAACTTTGTTCCTGTGTATTGAAACTTAGCTTAGTATTATATATTGCCTGAGTTACTTCCTGAAAGCCTTCTTGTGGCTCAAATGTGGCCCCTTTCTAAGCTAAACTCATCATATGAATTCATAATCTTCCAGCCTGCATGGGACATGAGACCTGGTGATGAGCTTTCCTGGCACTGAGGGATTATTACCAAGCACAGACTACCAATGTGTTTGGAAAAATACCTTGACCAAATGGGGGAAATATTAAATTCAAATGAGTTTTTATGGCTAAGAAATAATTGAGTGGGGAGTTAATACCAGAGGTTACGCTTATGCATGCCTCAGAAGGATCTCATTGAATCCCACAGTAAACAGTGCCTCAAGCAGGGGTGTTCCTGTGGGCTCTAGAGATATCTAGACACTGAAGGCAACACAGATCATCTCAGGAATTAGGCACCCTGTTTGTGGACCTTCATTTGGAATATGTGCTCTCCAACGTAACAGGGTTAAACTCATTTATAATTTCCCTACACATAGCTCTTCTACCCCTTTTATTTGAAACCATAATTAACATTATAATCATTAAATATATGTACAAGAGACTCAGGTCTTAGGTCTGTTCATAACCTGGTTGAGCCCTGAATCTCAGCACAGTAGTAACACCCACTCTACAGTTCATCAGACTCACCCAGGAAAACTAAGAAAAGGATGATGATGGACAACACCCATCCAAAGAAACAGAGATTATCTACAAATGCAAACAGCACAGCTCCATCCTTCTGCCCCATGGGATCTAAGCCCCTTCTCAATCAGAAGCAGAGTGGGCGTCATCAACCTATAATCATCTATATTGAGGAATGAACAAATATAAGGGTGAATGAAACTATGTATTAAAGTATATTATTTTTCTAACAATGGAAGAATTTGTAACATTGATATAAAGGCAGTGGTGACCAGAGTTTCTGAGGGGCAGGAGAGTGAAGAATAAGTGTAACATGGGGCATTTTGGGGACATTAGAGTTATTCTGAATTAGATTGCAATGATGGATACAGCCATTATACATTTTGGTAAAACCTATAAAAATGTGCAGTTGAAAGTGTAAACTATAATGTGAATTATTGAGTATGTTTAGCAGCAATACTTCAATATGTGTTCATCAATTGTAACAAATGTACCACACTAACCAAAGATGTTGTTAGTGAGGAAAAGTGTTGGAGGAGAACAGGGTGGGTTATATGTGAAAAACCCTACATTTTTCTTGAATAATTTATGCAATCTAAAACAATTTTAATAGCAAAAAAATAAAAAATAAAAAGAAACAATGTGAATATTACTCAAATATTAAACTACAAGTAATAAGTATATCTGTAACTATTTTAGAAAATTTTTGAGGAATAGCCTAAGCAAAAAATAAGCAGGTAAAATATAATATGGTATGATCTCTGTTATGTAAAAATATGTTCATTGCACTTATATGTCACAACTTCATAGTGAAATGACATAAAAAGAAAATAGAGAAAAACACAATAATTTCTCCCTGGATAGGAAAGTTTGTTTAAGAGACCAAGAGAGGAAGATTATCTCTACATTTTCTGATACGTTGGGTATTTTTTTTTGATGGTGGAAGGAATCATATTCTTCTGATTAAAAAAAAAAAACATTTTAATAAGTATTAAAATGATCACATATCTGATCAGATTTTTCCAGATATAACTTCATGAATTTAATTTGTTCCATTTCTTGAAAATGTATGGTTTCACAACAAACAATTCAGGGAAGAGAGTAACAAATGTTCCACAGTAATTCAGGGTGTTGGTGATGGGGTGATGTATGGGAATTCTGCATATTATGCATGTTTGTTTTGTAAGACCATAACTTCTCCAATAAAAAGAAAAAAAAAAAGGAAAGGAAAGAAAAAATAATTAAAAAAAAACACATAATGAGCTACCACTTCTAATATACTAGGATAGCTTTAATAAAAATAGACAAACTATTATTGATGAAATAGGACTGATAGCTGGAAACCTAAAGGGTAGACAAATTATTTGTGACCTAAATATTAGCACTTCGAACTCTCAGTGTACAGGGTGACATCATTTTCAAGGAAATGAACTTCCCTTCAGTACTCTTGGCCAATACACTTAATTAGTTCTTATTTAAGTAGGCAATTTGTAACCTCACACAAAATTCAAGGCCTATAAAATAGTCCTTTCAACCTCTGCTTTCCAGTTGGAGAGAAGACTGTTACTCTGCAAATTTGCAAAAGACTTCAAGAGGCAGCCAGAGCAATAGAAGAAATAGTCATCCCGTTGGACAAATAAACCATCTCTCCAAGGCTTTATTCCTTTTTGGGAAAGAGACCTTTATCAGCCTCATTGCCTTTAATTTCCACAGCAATTTACTGAATGCACCTCTGAAGTGAGAGAGATTGTGCTTTTCATAGGTAAATATATTTCCCCAAACCTATAGGCATCCCACTTTCAGCTTCTCTTTGCTACCACCCTGTTCAGACTAGGTCTCTTGAAATGCCTAAGTAGACAGATTTATTTCACCTGCCTAATTCCATTTTTTTTAAGAAAAATAAAATGCTTAATTTATCTTAATCTTCTTTTTTAGATCCACGAGAGTCAAAGGCCCTATCGTTGGAAATTTTTTTTCAAATCAATGTATTTCTGAACAATTAAATCAGAATAAATGAAATTTGTGATGCATCTAGCATTCTATTGAGTATTCAAAGTTAGTTAATCTATTATCTGATTAACTTCAAGTTTCTTTTAAAATGTCAGTGATCCAGTTATGATCTTGAATATGTAGAAGCTCTGTTTAATTGTCTTAGGCACTATCATTCTCTCAGATAAAGTTTTCAGAATGACTCTACATCAGTCCCCTCCACAGCTAACTCCAGTTACTTCTCCTGTAATAGACTAAAGTAGAAAAAGAAATAACTGACATTCTTAATATTGTTTCTCCAAATGTATCAATAAAGATAACTAAAGCTTGGTAACTAAAGCTGAACCAAAATATTATTAACAATAACTAACTTCTCTATTTTAATAACTATTCTTACTACATTTCACCTATTAGAACAAAGACAGAAGAATCCCTCATTTATGTGTTGGTGAGGTAATCATTTCTTTTTTCATTATATATGTAAATTGTAGACTACTTTATGTAAATTGTTCTACCCTATTCGTAATGGCATAATAAAATTTACTTTGCAGGAAGAAAGAATTTATGGTTTGAAACAGGGTTTGTTCTGCGGTATGGAGGGTGCTACTCTGATATTCTTGACTATGTTCCTCAGAATAACAAAGACCAATTGGTAGAATGAACAGAAAGAGAAAGATTCAAAGAAGGTAATTGAATGAGGAAATTATCGCTATTCTTACATTTCCATAGCTAAGAATCAGCATGCTTTAGAAATTTACCAACATGACCCTCATAACAGAATTCTTGCTCATGGGATTCCCTGATGACTGGTTGCTACAGAAACTCTATGCCACTTCCTCATTTACCTAGCAGCACTCATGGGGAATCTCCTCATTATCACCCTCAGTACAATTGACCAGCATCTCCAAGTTACCATGTATTTCTTCCTGAAGAATTTTTCCTTCACTGTTATCTGCTATATCCCTGTCACTCTTCCCAAATACATTATTAACTTGCTGACAAACAGATATTCCATCTCCTTTCAAGGATGTGCTTCACAGATTTTTATTTTTATTTTTCTTGGTGTCACAGAATATGCCCTTCTTATAGTGATGTCTTATGATTGCTATGCTGCCATCTGCCATCCTCTGCACTATGAGGCCATTATGAATAGATGCTCTTGTGTGCAGATGGTGACAGCATCATGGTTCAGTGGATGTGCTTATAGCTCCATTCATGTAGCAGGCACATTCTCTGTCAGTTTCTGTGGGTGCAACATAGTGCAT
>JAQZBX010045508.1:0-21026 GCA_029593785.1 Cabassous unicinctus | reverse complement strand
TGTGAGGTCTTGCTGCATCAGCCCACCGCGCCGCCGCAGGCCGGCCTGCCCCCACAAGGAGGCGCCAGGAAGCGAACCCGGGGCCTCCCATATGGTAAACGGGAGCTCTATCCACTGAGCCACACCCGCTTCCCTGTCTAGGCTTTTCTGTTACTTTTTTTGTGTAACCTTTGTGGACCTCTAATCTATTTCCTTATTTATTAGAGACAGAGGTGGACTCTAAGGTTTTTAACCATTGAATATTTCCATTAATTTTGAAGAATATAGACCAATCCCATGTGCTATGTGATATTAAAAATTAAGACATATACTTACTTGCATGAAGATAGTAAAAATTAAGACTTATACCTAAATAACCAAGGAATAAGGCAAATGTTTAATGGCAAGAGATTAAAAAAAGAGTTATGGAATCTAAGGGGAACCCTGGAAAAATGATTTTTTCCCCTTAAAATAGAAAATCTTTAATTTACCTCTTTTCCTGTACCAGTACAGTAACCTCCCTTTTGGTTTCCTACAGCCTCTTTTTTCAATCACTCACTTCAGTCGCAGTGATCTTTTTAAAACATACTTTTGATTAAGTTACTCCCTTGGTAAAAATCCTGCATTTTTTCCCCAGTGCACTTGGAATAAAATTTAAAATCCTTAAAATGAATTACAAATCCTTGCATAATCTGGTCCATGCCCCCCCACCCCATATATGTATCTACATATTTATATTTAAATAAAAAAATACTTAGATTACATAAATGTTACATAAAAAATATAGGGGATTCCCATATGCTTTGCTCCCTACCCACCCCCACATTTCCCCACATCAACAACATCATTAGTGTGGTACATTTGTTATAATTGATGAACACATTTTGGAGCATTGCCACTAAGCATGGATTATAGTTTACGCTGTAGTTTAAACTCTCTCCTGCACAATTTTGTAAGTTATGACAAGATAGATAATGGCCTGTATCTGTCGTTGTAATGTCATTCAGTGCAATTTCCAAGTCCTGAAAATGCCCCCATATTATACCTGTCTTCCCTCTCCCTCCCCTCAGAACCTCCGGTGACCACTGCCTCCACATCAATGACATAAGTTTTTACATTGCTAAAATCACAGTAAGTCTACAGTAGAATATCAGTAAGTCCACTCTAGTCCATTGTTCATTCCCCAATCCTGAGGATTCTGGGATGAGAGGGGCATGCCTGTCTCTTAAGCTCCATCAGACTCTACAAACATTATGGCACAACTATACTTCTCTGCGTTTAGTAACTGTGTGGGACAAGTTCCATCCTGCCCCAGGGACCTTGCACATGCTGTTCTTGTAATGCTTCCTTTTGACTTTTCTTCTCTTTTATTTTTATCTTACTCATTCCTCCTTCTCCTCAAGTCTCAGTTTAGTGTCACTTTCCCAGTAACCCAGTCCTAAGTAACCCCCATCTCAATCAAAATTAGATTGTATATTGGTTTTGGTCCTCTGAGAAGATCTCAAGACAAGATTAAACATGCAAGGATGTTATTAGGGGAACCATCTGTGAGAAAAATGGAGAGGGAGCTGGCAAAGACGGGGAGACCTTCAGACCACGATGCAAGTCTTAACTCTGAGTGAGGGAGGAAGGGATTGTTGGAAGGAAGCCTCCAACACTGCCGTGCAGTTTAAGGGAGGTGCCCAAGTCAGTCAGGGAGTGTTCCAGCCAAAGCCAGCCATCAGAGCCTCCTGTCTCCCGGGAATGGGCCTGCCTTTGTGTTCCTGTGGCACACCGTCCTTGGCTGAGAGCAGCCTGGGGGGAAGTGAGGCTTCCACTCAAATGTGACGATAGATATCAGAGCTGGGCAGCTGGGGCCCTTGGCCAATGCTGTTCCCTGTAATTGGAGGTCTGTGAGGTGCTCGTGGCCACCACAGTACCCCATGACTCTATTCTCTCACAGCAGCCTGTGCTTTTCCTTCCCATCTGCAGTTGTCACCATCTTCAGTTGTGCCTTTATCTGTGAAAGCATCACCACATGCCCAGAAGAAAGAGTGCAGTAAATAGTGTATAGCGTTGATGGCTATCACGTCCACTACCAGGGCAGAGGGTATGTCTTTCTTTCTGACCACTGTATTCCAGTACTCAGAGCAGTACCAGCACCTGGTAGGTACTCAGTTAAGGCCTGTCAAATGAATGCTGTCTTACTTCTCAAGGTCTATAAGTAGCAGTGCCTCTGAAATATGGAAATACATGCCTTACATGATATCATTTTCTATTCCATCTTTATACCTGGACTTACATTTAAGGATTGGAGCCTTTTATAAAAAAGGGACCTCAAAGTATAAGGACTGGGATGAGATTTTCATTAGCCTTTGGAGGAAGCTTTGCTTATAAGATTACTTGAATGAATGAATGAATGAATGAATGAATGTTCTTACTAGAATGTAAACTCCCCAATAGCAGAGAGTTTGTCTTGCTTGGTCAACACTGCATTCCCTGTACCTAGATCAGTGCCCATTGCACAGCAGAAGCTCAGTAAAGGTCTGTGCAATGAATCAAGGGGGAAATTAAGGGTAGGGGGCATGGATGGAGTGGGGAAACTTTGGCCTGAAGATGCATATAATTTTCATTTTATCCTAAAAATTTGTCCCCAAAGTACTACAAATTAGCCAAAATATATGTCTTCCTGCAACTTGTCCTCTAATAGTTCAATATTCATAAAAAAATATCCGTGTAATTCTAGGGAAATGTGATCTCTGTGGATCTGTTTCCCCATTTGTAAAATGAATTTGGAGTGGATAATCATGAAGATTTCTTTTAGCACTTACATGCTACAATTCATGTATATTCATAAACACAAAAACAAGTTGTACCTCAGGCAATCCTTACAAATACATCAATGTATAGATAATATCTAGGCTTTATTTTCAGTTGCATTAGCAATATTAAAGAAAAATTACTAAAGACAAATCACCTCCAAACATTTTAAACGTTAATTTTTATTTTTCTTTATTTCCTTCTGGTCTGTAAGTTATTTACTGATTTATTTATTTCCATGCTTATTTTTTGTTTGTTTTAATGTAGTGGATGTGATAGTCATCAATGCTATACACTATTTCCTGCACTCTTTCTTCTGGGCGTGTGGCAGGATTGCATTTCCTGATTCCATTGTTTTTGAATGGGGCTGTATGACTAGTTTGGCCAATGAGTTAGGTGAGTAGCAGACCAAAGCAATTGCTTTCCTGATCCTCAGAGCTCTTTTCCTCTATTAATGAGCAGCTGCAAGAGGAAGACTGCTCTGTCATCCTGGGTTCAGGAGTGAAGAGACATGGAGCAGAGTACCCAGTCGATCTAGTTTGAGCAGGAAAGAAACCATTTCTACTTATGGTCTTTTGTAGTTTTGTACAAACAATGATGCTTTGAACATTCCTGTATATTTATCTTTGTACATTCCTGCTAATATTTCTGTAAGGCCCATGGCCAGTAAACATAAGTAAATATGCTAAAACTTACCCAAATCAAATGTCAACTAAAACAATTAAATACTATTTTTCGTCTATATGATTAACAAGCATTATAAAGATGGAAAATATGCAGTGAATGGTGAGGTATAGGGAACTTTTAATAATATTTTAATGTACCCTTAATGGAATTATAACTTAGTATGGCTTCTTGTGAGTGCATTTTGGCCAAAAAATTTTAAATGCATCTATATCTTTAGTATATTTATTTCACATCTCGGTCTCTATCCTTGTGTCCCCCTGATTTCTTTTTTTTTTTTAAAGATTTATTTATTTATTTTATTTTATTTATCACCCCCTTGCTGCTTGTGCTGCTGTGACCATTCGCTGCGTGTCTTCTCTGTGTCTGCTTATCTCCCCCTTGCTGTGAGGTCTTGCCGCATCAGCCCACCGCGCCGCGCGAGCCGGCCTGCCCTCACAAGGAGGCGCCGGGAAGCGAACCCGGGGCCTCTCATATGGTAAACGGGGGCTCTATCCACTGAGCCACACCCGCTTCCCACCCCTGATTTCAATGTCAATTTTTAAAATGTGTTTAATTGTGTCTTTAATTTCTTTAATGACTATTCCACTATTCCAGTTTCTTTTCACTGAGTCAGTTTTATTTAAAGTAAACTTTTTATTTTGGAAAAATTTTAGATTTACAAGAAAGTTGCAAAGATAATACAGAGTTCCTGTATGTGCCTAACCCAGTTTTCTGTATTGATATCTTACCTTACCATGATGCATTTATAAAAACCGAGAAACCAACATTTTTACATTACTGGTAACTAAGCGCCAGGCTTTATTTGGACTTCACCAATTCTCCCGTTAGTGTTCTTTTCCTGTTTCAGGATCCAGTCCAGGCTACCACATTATATTTAGTTGTCATGTCTCATAATCTATTCTGTTCTGTGACTGTGTCCCAGGCTTTTCTTGTTTGTTGACCTTGACAGTTTTGAGGAGTACAATCAGGTATCTGGTAGAAGTTTCCTCACTTTGGTTTTGTGTGATGTTTTATTCATGGTTAGCCTGTGGTTAAGGGTTTTTGGAAAGAATACCATAGAGGTGAAGCATCCTTCTCATCACATCATCTTAGGATGTACATGATATTTACTAGAGAGTTTAACTTTCATCACTTGGTTAAGGTAATACCTGCCTGGTTTCTCCGCTTAAAGTTACTGTTTTCCTCTTTCTAAATAACTGAGCTAGTTTCGATCATTTATATTTTTCTAGTAATGCTTCCATTTTGTCTGAGTTTCAAATTTCTTAGCATAAAACTATTAATAATATTTTCTTATCTTTTTAATGTTTGCTGCATCTAAGATTATGTCCCCTTTTTCATTCCTAATGTTTATCTTTGCCAGATGTTTGTCAACTTCAAAGAACCAACTTTTGTTTTAAATTGTTCTATCATAACTCTATTTTAATAATTTCTGTTTTATTTTAGTATATCCTTCCTTTACTTTCTTTGGTTTAATTCATTGTTTTTCTCTAACATGTTGCATGTTTAGCGCTTTCATTTTTAGGCTTTATTCTTTTCTAATATAATATAAGCATTTAGAGATATGAAATTTACTTCTATGTGCTGATTAACCATGTCCCACAACATGTAGTATGTATTTTATCATTAAGTTCTAAGTTTTTAAAAGTTTCCTTTAAGAGTTCTTCTTCGGCCTGTGGATATTTAGAAGAGTGTTTTATAATTTCTAAGTATATAGTGTTTAAAACTCATCTTTTCTTGTTGATTCCAGAGAATCTGGTCTGTCTAACAAGAGTTCTTTGAAATGGGCAGAGGCTTGCTTAGTGGTCTGGTTCATGGCCAATTTTCTTATATGTATTATGGGTGAATATTGGTTTAGGTTTTTTTTTTTTAAAGATTTATTTTATTTATTTATTTCTCTTTACCCCCTCGTTGTTTGCATTTGCTGTGTCTGTTTCGTTGTGTGCTTGTCTTCCTTTTAGGAGGCACCAGGAACCAAACCCAGAACCTCCCATGTGGGAGGGAGGTGCCTAATTGCTTGAGCCACCTCTGCTCAGCCCATAGCATCAGCTTGCTGTCTTGCTCGTCTTCTTTAGGAGGCACTGGGAACCAAACCCGGGACCTCGCATGTGGTAGGTGGGAGCTCAATCGCTTGAGCCACATCCGCTTCCCTGGGTTTTGAATCCAGTATCTGTCTTTTAACAGGGGAGTTTGATTCATTATTACTTATTGCAATTGCAGATATGTAAGGCCTTATTTTTTCCAGGTTATATTATTTTTATTTTTGCTTCTTTTTGTTTTATTGATCAAGATTGTTTTCCATCATTTTTCTCTAGAACAGTGGTTTTCAAACTTTTTGTTCTCAGAACCCCTTTTCACTCTTAAATTACTAAAGTTCCTAAAGAGCTCATTTTTGTGTGGGTTATATTTATGGCGATTTACCGTATTAGCAATTAAAGCTGAAAAAAATTTACAATATTTACTTACAAGTTCAATTAAAAATAACAATTATAGGGGCAGTGGATATAGCTCAGTGATTGAGTGCCTGCCTCCCATGTACAAGGTCTTGGGTTCAATCCCCCAGTACCCCCTAAAAAAAAACAAAGCAAAACAAAACAAGAATAACAACTATAAGCCCATTGCATGTTAACAAAAGTAACAATTTTTAAATGAAAAATCAGCTTTCCAAAACCAAAGAATTTATTGAGGAGAATGTATTGTTTTACATTTTTGCAAATCTCTTTTAATGTCTGGTTTAATAGATGGCAATTGATTCTTGTATCTGTTTCTGCATTTAATCTGTTGTAAAATGTTATTTTGGTTGAAGTAAATGAAGTTCCTTTTCCAACTGCCTCACACTGACAGTTGGAAAAGGAAAGCATAAAATAGTGGATATTCTTTGATATTGCACCTAAACTTGAGAAGTGGTTGTTTCTTAAAGATTAGCTGCAATGTGGAAACTGAAATCATATCAAAGAACTTTCTATACATTAAAACCCATAAGTCTGTCCTTGTACTTTGACTGGATCTTTTACTGGTGCATGATCTGGTAACATCATTCATTGGCTATTTGGAAAATACTGGCTTACTGAGTTTTGCAGATTTTCCAAAGGTTAACACATTTCACCATGCATTACCAAAAATCATATCCATTAATATCTCCATCAATCTCATCAGGAAATCTTTAAATTTTAGAAAGCTGTCAACTGTGATGGATGCAAGTTTTCAAAAAGTCTAATTTTGTTAGTAAGCTCAAATTTTCATTGGCAATCAATACCATCAGTTATTTTCCTTGAAGTGATAGGCTCACACTTGGTTTATTTTTGAGAAAATGTCTGCCAAACACTCAAGTTTCGAATACTAGGTTATCATCTGTCATTCTTTCATGTAAAAATGGAGTCCCATGCAAAAACTGATTCGTTTCACTTCAACTCAAACAATTGTGCACATGCTCTTCCTTGAGGCAATCCTTGTGCTTCACTGTGTGGCAGAATGCTTTATATGTACTTCCCATTTTGTCACACAGTATTAAAAAAGATGTGTACCCAAGGTTTGAGATTTAATAAAATAAGTATTTTTTACTGCTTCATCAAGGACAGTCTCAAGTGAAACTAGTATTTTGTGTTTTGTTTTCTTTTTACTATGAGTATGTGGCAGTACGAATACAATGACTCATTAACCACTAGTACAGTTTGATGCCACTGCCTGGATTCATATAAGGAACCAGAAATTGTACTTATCATTGCTTTTTGCATTATCAGTGCAAATATCCACACAGCGAATAAGGCAAATAATGAATTAATATTATTTTGAAAATAGTTTTAACCTCGTGTATCCCCTGAAAATATCTCAGGGAGCCATAGCTGCCATATCGTGGGAATTGATGCTCTAGAATTTCTACAGCCTTTCTCTATCCTAGTAAATGTTGCCATTTAAATTTTTTAAATCTCCCCCTCCCCATTGTTTGTACTTGCTGTGTCTGTTCGTTGTGTGCTTGTTTTTTTCCTTTTAGGAGGCACTGGGAACCAAACCCGGGACCTCCCATGTGGGAGGGAGGCACCTAATCACTTTAGCCACCTCTGCTCCCTGCTTTGCTGTGTCTTTCATTATGTTTTCCTCCTTCTGTCTCTCATTGCATCATCTTGTTGTGTTAGCTTGCCGCACCAGCTCGTCATACCAGCCCATCGTGCCAGCTTGCTGTCTTGCTCGTCTTCTTTAGGAGGCACCGGGAACCGAACTCAGGACCTCCCTGTGGTAGGCAGGAGCTCAATCGCTTGAGCCACATCCGCTACCCCCATTTAATTTTCTTTTTCTATCTGGTTGCGTCATAGTCTTTTTGGTGCATTGCTTTGCCACGCGGGGACCTGCACCTCTCTGTGCCACGTGGGGGCCTGCACCTCTCCCCGCCCCACAGATCTGGGAATGCCTTTTTTCTTTTTTTACCAGGGATCTTCCCCCCATTTCGTTTTTATAAGCATATTTAAACTTAAGTTTTCTGCCAATATAAAAAATCAGTTGGGAAGCGAATGTGGCTCAAGTGATTGGGCTCCCGTCTACCATATAGGAGGTCTAGAGTTCGATTTCTGGGGCCTCCTGGTGAAGG
Organism: Cabassous unicinctus; assembly: GCA_029593785.1. Taxonomy (NCBI): domain Eukaryota; kingdom Metazoa; phylum Chordata; class Mammalia; order Cingulata; family Chlamyphoridae; genus Cabassous; species Cabassous unicinctus. The sequence continues at coordinate 12,982 of JAQZBX010045508.1, read as the reverse complement.
CAAGCTGGCCCACATGGTGATCTGGTTCGCACAGGAGTGCTGACCCACGCAGGAGTGTTGGCCCGCGTGGAGTGCTGACTCAGCAAGATGATGCAATAACAACAAAAAGAGACACAGAGGAAAGACAATAAGAGACACAGCAGACCAGGGAGCTGAGGTGGTGCAAGAGATTGAGCACCTCTCTCCCACTCCGGGATGTCCCAGGATCGGTTCCCTATGCTGCCTAAAGAGAAGACAAGCAGACACAGAAGAACACACAGCTAATGAACACAGAGAGCAGATGGGGTGTGGGGGGGGATAAATAAATAAATAAATCTTAAAAAAAAAAGAATCAGTCATTACCTATTATTCTTCCTTTATATAAAGCAAAATCATCAGCTTAATTTTTAAACAACCACTCTCCTCTTATCTCTCAGATATTTTTCTAGTTTGGTATTATCTTTACGAATTCTTTCTTAAGAGTAGTATAAATTTCATTTTCATGGTCAGCTGTTAGTTCCAATTAATTTAACATTTTACTGGCTTATTTGATGATCTCTGATTGTTATATTGCTTTTCTTTGCTATCCATGCATGCCTTTTATTTTCATTTTGAATCAAGGGATAATTCTTCCAAAAAAGATATATGAGTAGAGTAGTTTTTGAATCCTTGCATACCCAAACATGTCTTTATTTTGCCATTACACTTAACTGATCTTTTGCCCTGATTAGAATTCCACATTTAAACCCCCTTTCCCTTGTCTTTCAGCATTTAGTCATGCAGATGAGATGTTTACTGGCTGTTTCCTGTTCTGTTGAAAGTTAGTTGTTTTTTTGTTTTTGTTTTTGTTTTTCTGGTATTTGTAGCATTTTCTATTTAATCTTTAGCATGGAAAGTTCACAAGCATTTAGATAGATGTGCTTCTTTTTATTATTTTGTTTAGCACTTTGGAATCTTTTTATTCTGAAGACTAAAGTTTGTCTTCATCTGGAGACCATTTCCCCCTATTACTTCTTTGATTATTTCTTCCCTTTTAGCCACTTCACTGCCTTCTTCTGGAACTTTTGTTACTTGAACATTATACTCCTGAATCTGTTCTCCATGCCTTTTAACTTTGTCTCATAATTTTTTTTATCTTTCTTTCTTTTTTTAAAAAAACAATTTATTGAAGTATATCATTCATACATGAACATACATAAACTATAAGTGTTCAGTAAACATCGTGAACTTACAAAACAAAACATGCATAACATCATACAGGGCTCCCACACATCACCCCCCGACAAACACCCTGCTGTCTCATAATTTATCTTTTTTTCTTTAAAATTTGAGAAAATTCCTTGATCTTTCAGATCAAAAATTCACATTTTGCTGTCTTTTCTATTCAGGCCTCATAAAAATTTATTTTTATTTTTAAAATTTTGTATTTTGTTTTGCTATTTTCTCTTTTTAATAGTAGCCTGCACTAGTCTTATAGATGCCATGTCCCTTTTTAACATTATTTTAATGATGCAATATGATGGTGGAAGGCATCATAATTTTTCACTGAATTAATTGAATCCTCTCTTTCTCTCAAACATAACCATCTTCAACATGAAGATTACCAATATCATCCCAGGCTTGTGGATACATTTCATTTCCTTTGAATCTGATACAGATTAGATCAAGGGCAAAAGTTTAGAGTCACCAACGGTAAGTACTCAGTACAGTTTCTAATAAATTTCAACTCTTGTGCTAACGTCAAAAGTACCTGCTTTTTCTTGTGATTTGTCTCTGGTAAGCACCAAATTGAAAGTATCCAGATGTGAAATGACTAACATCATTGGCATTTAAATTGTGGCATTAACCCTGGCTGGTTCATTCCTTTCTTTCTTTTTTTTTTTATTGTGGGTAAAAATAAAAATTTTTCACAATACATACCAATATTTGTAAGATATATAAATACATATGTATATATGTGCATTTGTGTTCCTTTCTATTTTAAAGTCTTATCCTGTTAATGGAGAAAATGCTAAGATTCCAATATAAAGAATAATGGTCACGTCTTGAGAATTAGTTTAGTGTCTGAATATGATTTTTTTTTACTTTCTGGGAGGCTGAAGTGATCGCGTAAGTCAGTAATCAGCTCCAGTGAATCCACTATAAGAAATCAAAGTGGATGAAGACCAAACCCAAGGACTGAAGACAAAATATATGGAGAATAGAATTCATACTAACTCAAGATAAAGGCTGTGTGTGTGTGCGTATATGTGTGCATGTGTGTGTGTGTGTGTGTGTGTGAGAGGGAGGGAGGGAGGGAGGGAGGGAGGCATGGAGATGAGATGGGAAGCGGGGAGATCGAGGCAGAGGACATAGCATGAAATCATGAGAGTTATATAAAGCTTCACTACTTCTTGAATAGAGGAAGTGGCTTGTTCTGGGTGGAAAAAATTAGTACCCCTAACTTAAGGCAGTGTTGTGTTGCAAAAGATGGGAGAAAGGGATCCTTAATATCATGTAAATATGCTGGTTTCCTAGTGCAATAGCTCACACTTAAGAAGAAAAGAATTAATCCCCCTTGTGTTTAATCTGAAGGAGAGAATTAGGAGGTGAGAGAAAGATAGTTCAAATAGGAATAATGCTTGTTCAATTAAATTTATAGCTCTGCTTCCTAAAATTAAAGCTACTTTCATTTGTATAGCACTTTTTAGCTCACAACCTACTTTACAAATATGATATAAATTGATTTTATGAAAGTACAAAGAATATAGCTCTCCCTAATACTTTAAGCCCCAATTTATACTACACATCTTCAAAGGAGCTTTTATTCATTTCTTCAGCAAATGCTGAGTGCCAGGCTGGTAGGTACAGTTTAAGGTACTTGTGATATATTAGGACCAAGGAATGATCAGTGTTAGAGGAGTGAGGAAAGAGGAGAGATCAGGTGGAACAGAAATTAGGAAAGAATCATTGGCTAAAGAGGAGGAGACCCACCTTAGTACAGTGTTTTTGAAGTCAGATGAGGCAAGATTTTACAGAATTAAGGAAAGGCCGAGAAAATTCAAGCAGAATAAAACTGAATTGGCTTTTTTTTTTTAAACAAGTAAATTTTATTGATACATATTAATAGAGCATACAATTCATCCAAAGTTTACAATCAATGGTATTTGGTATAATCACATAGTTGTGCATTCATCATTAAATTATTATTAAAGCATTTTCACTGAATTGGGTTTTGAGCAGAGGTCTTTAGTAACAAAGGAATCAGTTCTAAAGAGAAATACTACCTCTGACCCTTATTTATTGATGACCTGTAATGTGCCAGGCACTTCATATTGAAACATATGAGTCACTCTTTCAGAACAGCTCTACAAGATATCATGATACAGACGAAGAAATGGAAGCTCAAAGAAGCAGTTGACAGAGCTGAAATAAACTAAGGTTTACTCAATGCCAAAACTGTCCTCCCCCTAGATTAAGACAAAAACCCATCCTTCTAGGAGTAATGAAAGAAATGGATTATGAGAAATTTAAAGTGACAATTTGTGTGAGCACTTCACTGCTCTAGTTTTTGTTTTGTGGTCTCAAGCATCCTTTATAAATGGATTTGTATCTGGATTTGTGAACAATTACTACATATAATTTTAGAAGGTAAGATGTTATGTGTTAAATTTTGTATGCTTCTCTCCAGCAAATCATTTCCTGCATTAGACCCTTATTAATGCAGGAAATTCAACCGATGACTCATCTCTCAACTTTTCTCCCAACATTCACAAAAGGGAGTAGTGAATTAAAGAAAAAATGTTGCCTGTGTCATCTTACATGATCTTAGCCTTGCTGTAAATGCTCTGGCACTAATCTGAACGTTTCTTCAAAGTAGGATCCAGGAATCAGGGTTATAGTTGTTTACACTTCTGTATTTGAGGCTACCCAGACATAACACCCTAAAGCTACACGAAGGATATTTAAATAGTTGACCAGAACAGAATTAGAACTGCCATTTCAGATGAACAGATGGATGAAATGCAACTTCAGAAAGTGTTCCTAACTCTGGTAAAATCTGCTGTGAAACTTTCCTCTCTTTATACGTCTTACATTTTTGCTCAGTGTACCAGAGACATGTTTTTTTTAAACCAAACTTCATTCAACAGTGCTCTGTACTGGAGAGATTATAATCTATGAAGATTAAAAGAAAGCAGTTATTATGTAAAGAAAAGAGCATAAAAGGCTCCTTTGGCCATTAAAATGTAAAAGAAACAGCTAATAAAGTTGTGCTTTCCCAGAGTATTTCTTTTCTTTTGAATGTGTAAGGATTCATCAACCATGTACTCACAGGGGAAAGTCCGGGTAATATCCTAAATCTGTGAGTGAACTTTTGTGCTGGGAACAGATGAAATCAGCAATCCAGGAGACCCAGCAGGAGGGAGTAGGCTCTTTAAGAAGGAAGACTCAAAGAAAAATGTCTCCAGTGAATCAGGCCACTCTTTAGTGTAAACCAAGAGTTGGCTCATCCTTCAGTTTGGTGCTTCCTGCTGAACTTTTGGAAATTAGCCAGTGTTGTAATAATACTGTCACCCCCACCCCTCCACCCCAGACCACCCTCACCAATATCCTTTGCTTCTCTCAGGCATGGAAAGAATAAAATCTTCATAATTTTCAATAGTGAGGACATTGCAAATAGCATGAAGCTCTTCATTTCCTCCCTGCAGGACTGCGCATTTTAGGAAAGTGCCCTCATGGGCAACGCTCGGTGCAAAATGTTCTATTGCACCCTCTGAGTGAAGGCTGCAGACCAGGCGCCCAGGGAAGCCCCAGAGAAAGCACTGCACAAAGTGGGTAGGGCGGGGTGGGGGGGTGTTGCCATCACAGCCTGGGTCTACCTACCACCTCTTCCTTCCTGGCTCTTCCCAAAGGCCTCATTTCTTCTGCTTCTAGAATTATCTTGTGAGCCCATCATTTCCTTTTTCTAAACCCCACCATATCATATATAACCAGACATTTTTTACAACATGGAAATGCTATTTTACTGTTAGATCAAAATATGTAAAGTTTCCTAGCTGACTCTCCAAAATGAATACAACTGTGCATCTTTTGTAAGAAAATTCCATTGTTCTGTAGTACCAAAATATGCTTTACTTTAAAAAATATTTCTCACATCTCCGCATTTCAACATTGACCAGCACATTTCCACCTGTTCTTCAGATCTTTATAGAAACTTTTCTTCCTTGTCAGTCTTTCGATTAGGTTAGTCCGCTTGGTCATATACCCTGATGGCAGTTTCCCTTTCTCACACTCAATGCCCTCGTGATAGCCCTGCTGTTTTCTCTGCTAGCTGCGTGTGGTAAGGGACGGGGTCTGTCTCCTTCACCGTAACCCTGCTGTATCCTCAACACCTGGCATGATGCCTGGCACCTATTGGGTACTCAGTAAATACTTATGGAATCTTGTTAAATGGACAACGTCCATTTCTTTTTTTAGTAAGATTATCTTTAGCAATTTTAAATTATATTTAACTTTGCCAAAAATTGATATACACACAGACTTTACAGGAACATAGAACTATACAGTGACAGTAATACCTACTATTTATATAGCATTGGGCAGTTTCCAGAACTCTATATTATCAATTATTTTACTTGATTTCCACAATCACATTGTGAGGTAAGTAGGGCAGGCATTGCTATCTCTAGCGAAGGCTTGAAGACGGGAGCTTAGACATCCGCTAGGTTTTCCCCGTCTGTAAGTGGTGAGCAAGGACTTAGTTCCAGGGCCGATGCTATTTCATGTCACCATACTGTATAATGGTTAGTATGTCCTGACCAAGGTTTTTCTCTTTCACATCCCTTTTAATTCAATTCATTTGTAATTGGATCCTTATTTCTCACCACTCCCCATCTCCTAGGCAATTCCACCAAACCACTGGCACAAAGAATACAAATTAGGGTTCCATTTGTGGATTTTCCACCTCCCCCTTCCCTCTCCCCAAATATATCTTATCAATGTTGCATCATTTTCTATATTACACCAATGTATGGCACCATGCCAGCACAAAAAGGGTCCTTGATACATTTTTTGTTGAGAACAACAGTTCTCCATCACAAAGTGAGCTTAGAGGCCTCCTGCCATTTGGAAGGTCCTGTATGAGTGTCAGTAAAAAGGGACCTCTTTTATTTTTATTTATTTATTTTTAAGATTTTATTTATTTATTTATTTCTTGCTCCCACCCCTCTCCCCCCATTGATTTGCCCTTGCTGTCTGCTCTCTGTGTGTTTTGTGTCTGCTCATCTTCTCTTTAGGTGGCACCAGGAACCAATCCTGGGACCTTCTGGAGTGGGAGAGAGGCGCTCAATCTCTTGCACCACCTCAGCGCCCTGGTCTGCTGCATCTCTTATTGTCCCTCCTGTGTCTCTTTTTGTTGCATCATCTTGCTATGCCAGCTTTCCATGCGGGCCAGCATTTCGTACGGGCCAGACTCCTGCGCAGGCTAGCACTCCTGCGTGGGTCAGCTCTCTGCGTGGGCCAGCTTGCTGCTTGAGCCAGCTTGCTTCACGGACCAGCTTGCCTTTCACCAGGAGGTCCCGGGAATCGAACCCTGGACCTCCTATATGGTAGACGGGAGCCCAATCGCTTGAGCCACATCTGCTTCCCAGGCACCTCTTTTAGAACTGCACGACCGTCAGGAGGCCCCTGGTGGCTCTAAGTCTATGGATTAATATAGGCATTGCCTTCTCCAGTCCTGCCACTTTTCTGTGTCATGTTATTATGTGCAGACATAGGTATTACTGAAATACAATGTCTCCTTGTTTCCCTTCATTTCCATTTCATTGAACAAGTAAAAGAGGGCAAGGAAATGAGTGCCAAAGCCTCTCCAGGCTCCTTTACTTGACATCCTTAGTCTACCTCCGGGAGCTAAGGACTGTCATGGTCCTTGCGTATTTGAATCGTTATTACACCTGCCTTAAGAAATTGCCTTGTTTCTCAATCACTGCTTCACCCAAAGTTGAGTTGATTAGGACTGATAATTATTTCATCCCCTTTCTGTCTCTAATGAAAATTCTCCCCATACATTCCTCACTCTCCATGATCTTTATAATCTGTAGCTTCTATAGCATTTATTTGTGGTAGGATCCTGTGGCAATGCTAATGTTTGTATATAGTGTCTGTCCCATTACTTTTGCTTTATATCCTTAATATGCAGCATATCTGTGATATGGTTTGTTTGCAAAGTTGCTTATATTGCTTTTTTAATTAAGAGACCTAGATTGGTCTATAATTTGCTAGCTATTTCATGTGTAGATTAAATCAGATAAAAAATTTTTTAATAACCATTTTAGTATTGATTAAATTTAATGTATTACACATATTTTCAATTAGAGCTCAGAGACTTAAGTGAAACCTGTTCTCTCATGGGGTTATAGTCTAGTATTCATTAATGAAGAATAATTAAATAAAATTGCTTGGCTCCTAGAATGATTGGATGTGGAAAATCACATTTGAGGGGGATTGATTTGCGCTGCCTCTCACTTGTCATAGACTGAAAAAATAAATGAGTGGCTTTATAAATGCAACTGTGGCTGTCACTTTAATTTGATGCTTTCATTCTGTCTCCCCCCAACCTGGGGGAAACACAAATTGATACTTGTAACCATATAATGTGTGCAGTTTAGTGGGAAAAAGGAACACTTCTCTCTGCTAATGGACCTCACTTTTCTTTTGCTTTCCTAGTAACAAACGACTGGTGGCCTTAGTGCCCATGCCCAGTGACCCTCCATTCAATACCCGAAGAGCCTACACCAGTGAGGATGAAGCCTGGAAATCATATCTGGAGAATCCCCTGACGGCAGCCACCAAGGCAATGATGAGCATTAATGGTGACGAGGACAGTGCTGCTGCTCTGGGCCTGCTGTATGACTACTACAAGGTAGACCCCGCGTCCCCCATCCTGCTCTCTTACCGCCTCCAGACCTCCGCTGGTAGGAAGAGAGAACAGGCCTCTTAAGCTCAGAGGGGACAGATTCTTCATCCCAGGCTAGAGAAATAATGTATCCACACTTGCTATGGAATTCAGCCCTTCCTCTTCCTGTTTTCATTGCCTCTCTGCTTTCCCATCTGTGGAAGCAGAACATCACCACTCACCCAGAGAAAGTTCTCAGTTTGGCATAATTATTTTTTGTGTCCTTTGTTCACATGTGTGCATATTACCTACATTATTCCAACTTAACATCATATTACAGACACTTCCTTGCTGCCATTTCTACTTTACGCTTATGATTTTTGGTGGATGGAAAGCAATACATTGTGTCGCTGTACCATAATTTAGTTAGCCATTACCCAGCTGTGGGGCATTTAGGTTGCTCCTAGATTTTTTGGTTTTATAACAGACATCCCTGTTTCCAGATTTTTTAGTTTTCAGTTTTATAGGAAATATTACAATGAACACTTTTTGCAGTGATTCCAAAACCTAATTTTGTTGCAACCCTGTCTCTATTTGTTTCAACGAGTACTAAACTCTTCTTCGAAAACCACTAAAAAAAATGAATGTTAATTGACTTACATTAACAAAAATATCTGCCATATAGAGCTTATAAAGTAGGGGTATTTCAGGAAGGTGAACAAAAAACAATAGTCTGTCTTAACTATAAGACTATACCTGTATGACCTGCTCTCTTAGGACCAGTGAAGTGTAAAAAATCAACGAGTATTTACTGAATGAGGAGATTCAGTGCTTGCTTTGATTGTAAATACCTGTGCCTTATGCTGGGCATTGGGACAAAGGTGAGAATGGCTGTGTGTATTTTGCTGGTTGGGCAAAAAGAACTCCAATTTTAGAATAAGGACTGAATCCCTGTCCTACCCTTACCCCATCCGCATCATGAGAAAATCATAAGAGCTTTAGTCAAAAATCACCCTGGAGGCAGTTTGCCTTTTAGTAGTCTTCAGTTTCCACTTCCTATTTCCTTCCAGCTTTCTATAGCCTTCCAGTGGTCCCTACTTTTGCAAGTTTTATTGTTTCCTGTCTTTTTCCTAAACCAGAGTTTTCTTGCTTTCTAAAGATCTCCCACAGCCACCATCAACTCAGCACCTCACCCAGGCCTACCCTCCTGCCAAAATTATCTAAAACTACTCACTCCTTTTCCAACTTCTTCTCATTTCCCTCATGAAAACACCCAGTAGGGCTCCCTCCGCATGGCGATGAATAAAGCAAAGCCAACCCCTTTTAGAGAGATGAAGCCTGAGTGACTGACAGGTTGGCTCTTCCCGGGTATGTTTTTTTCTCTCCACACCCCCTTGCTGTTTTTGCGCTGGCTGCTTTCTGTGTCCATTCGCTGTGTGTTCTTTCTGTCTCTCTTCTGTGTCTCCCTTTTTTTGTTGCGTCATCTTGCTGTTCCAGCTGTCCGCGGCAGGGCCGCCAGCTCTCCATGGCATGGGACATCAGCTCTCCGTGGCGAGGGCTGGCTTGCCTTCACCAGGAGGCCCCGGGAATCGAACCCGGGGCTTCCCAAATGGTAGACGTCTTCCCAGGTATTTTCCATGAGAATAGTATGAACTCAAAAAATGCATCTTATATTGCTAAAAAAAAGTGCTGGAGAAATATCTGAACAGGATGCTCCAAGGAGCCCATGCCAGACTAAATCCATCATTTTCCCCTGACCAAGAGAGCTGGAGCTGGCAGATTCTGAGGGCCTTCTGGTGAAAGTATAAAACTCCAACATAGATCTTGATACAGAAGGAAGGGGGCTGGAGCTCCACATGGGAAACACAGGGTGGAAGGATGTTTCAGGGCCCAAGTTATATTTCATGTAAGTAGGGCTGTCTCCTCTACGGTGAACGCATTACAGATAGCACCTGATAAAAAAGAGCCCGAAAAACAAAGATGGTTTAGGCTTGCTTTCTTCATTTGTGGTGGTTTTATATTAACCCCTTTTTGAACTAAAGGTGCTCATCTGAAAAACACAAGGATAAATTCAAACAATTTTGGAGTGAAAATTTTCAATATTCACTGAGGATTATACATAAGCACAGAATTTATCAGACTAGACAGCTTTGTGTACTAGGCCATTTCTTGATAGTCCAGCTTTCTTAAACTTTTGTGTTAATGTGTTATGTTCAGAAGTGGTCTCATCCTTAGAAAGAAATTGCAAAGTAAGAAATAGTTTTCCTTTAAAATAAGAAGCTTTTAAAAAACCTGCCAGTTTTCTTGATGTCTAAAATCTATTAACATCATTGAAATGACACTGATTTAATCACTCAGGTCATTGCACCTTTTTGGGGTGACTTTTGTAATGTTAAATTGATATGTCAATTACTAGTTTTTATAAAACTTTGAAGAAATGTATTAAGATAAATTTTGAAGAAATATACTGTGTGTTTTTTTTTTTTAGATTGTATTCCATCATTGTGAAATAGACATTATTTCAGCATCTGTATTAGATGGCAATTATTTTGTATTAATGAAAAAGAGATGCAAACCCTGGAACAATAATAGTAATTTATGAAAACAATGTATTTTGTTTCTCATAAGTTAATAATTAAGTTTTAGTAAAAACTATTCCCTCACCTCTTGCACATTTGCTAACATTTAAAAGAAAGTTGAACTATTACTCTCTGTAAATATTTTGAAATGCAGGGTGGGGAGTTTTGCATAAAACTCAAATTCTAATCAAGTCTATAACTTTCTGTTGAATTAATATTGTCCATTATTAGTTTATTAATTTAGGATATAAAGTATGTAAATAGAATATTTTCTAAGACTATGGGGACTAATAAAGTTATATGCTTCTTTTCATTTTACAGAAGACTTACTATATTTTTGCTTGAAATATTTTAATATCTGTAGAAAGAATTAGTCTTGTTTCCAAAAACTTTTATGTTCAAATGGTTATGTTGAAGCATCAGTTCTCAATAGTCACAGCTTATAAATGCTGCTGTTAAAGTTATAGCAAAGTTCAATCAAATTTGAGGATAGAACACCTTTCTGAAGTAAAGTGAAATGCTAATTATAATAAGAGATCCTGGGTTGTTTTTTTTTTTTTTTTACTATAAACCTTGGGAAATTAAATTGCTGTCACATTATCATTTAAATTCTATAAACTTTATACCTCTTTGAAAGTGGTAATGGATTATTGTTGTCATGTATGCCATTTTTCTTCACAACTAAGGCTGGGACGACAGTAATGAGCTCTATACAGAGAGGAGTGTGTCTGACAAACAAATCCTAGTTCTAATCCTGGTTCAGTTTTCTATCCAGTTTAACCTAAATACCAATAGCAGCTTCAAAGTAAAGCATGAGTTGTTTTTTTTTTTTTTAAACTGTATTTGTACATTTAATAATTGAAAATATAAAAATTAAAAACTAAAAAGTAACCACAGATGAATAAATATATACATTTCTCAATTAAATGTAATGGATACATATAAAATTTTTTTTGAATCAAACAATATGTTACACGATATATTTGGTTCATTGTAACACATTCATACCATATTTGTCCTTTTGTGTCTGGCTTGCTTCGCTCAACATTATGTCCTCCAGGTTCATCCATGTTGTCATATGCTTTATGACTTCATTTCTTCTTACAGCTGCATCATATTCTATCCTGTGAATAGACCACAGTTTGTTTATCCATTCATCTGTTGATGGACACCTGGGTTGTTTCCAACTTTTGGCAATGGTGAATAATGTTGCTATGAACATCGGTGTGCAGATGTCTGTTCGTGTCACTGCTCTCAGTTCTTCTGGGAATATACCCAGTAGTGGTATTGCCGGGTCATGTGGCAAGTCTATATTCAACTTCTTTAGGAACTGCCAAACAGTCCTCCATAGTGGCTGTACTATTCTGCATTCCCACTAACAGTGAATAAGTGTTCCTGTCTCTCCACATCCTCTCCAACACTTGTAGTTCCTTGTCTTTTTAATAGTGGCCATTCTGATAGGTGTGAAATGATATCTCATTGTAGTTTTGATTTGCATTTCCCTAAACATGAGTGATGTTGAGCATTTCTTCATGTGTTTTTTTGCCATTTGTATTTCTTCTTTGGAGAAATGTCTATTCAAGTCTTTCACCCATTTTTTAATTGGGCTGTTTATCTTTTTATTGTTGAGTTGTAACATCTCTTTATATATCCTGGATATTAAACCCTTATCAGATACGTGATTTCCAAATATTTTTTTCCATTGAGTTGGCTGCTTTTTCACCCTTTTGACAAAAAAGTGTGAAGAAAAAGTGAAAAAGTGTTTAATTTTGAGGAGGTCCCATTTATCTGTTTTTTTTTTGTTGTTGCACATGCTTTGGGTGTAAGGTCCAAGAAACCACCACCTACTACAAGATCTTGAAGATGTTTCTTTACATTTTCTTCTAGTAGTTTTATGGTCCTGGCTTTTATATTTAGATCTTTGATCCATTTTGAGTTGATTCTTGTATAGGGGGTGAGATAGGGGTCCTCTTTCATTGTTTTGGTTATAAATATCCAGTTCTCCCAACACCATTTGTTGAAGAGACTGTTTTTTCCGCTAGTGTGGGCTTGGTAGGTTTGTCAAAAACCAGTTGAATGTATAGGTGAGGGTTTATTTCTGAGTTCTCAATTCTATTCCACTGATCGATGTGTCTATCTGTATGCCAGTACCATGCTGTTTTGACCACTGTAGCTTTGTAATAAGTTTCAAGGTCAGGCAGTGAAATTCCTCCCACATTGCTCTTCGTTTTCAGAATGCTTTTGGCTATTCGGGTGCACTTACCCTTCCAGATGAATTTGGTAATTGCCTTCTCTAATTCTGTAAAGTAAGCTGTTGGGATTTTGATTGGTATTGCATTGAATCTATAAATCAGTTTGGGCAAGATTGATATCTTCACGATATTTATTCTTCCAATCCATGAAAACGGAATGTCTTTCCATTTGTTTAGGTCTTTTAAAATTTCTTTCAGCATTGTTTTGTAGTTTCTGCATATAGGTCCTGTACTTCTTTGGTTAAATTAACTCCTAGGTATTTGAGTCTTTTTGTTGCTATTGAAAATGGAATTTTTCC
>JAQZBX010045507.1:0-21049 GCA_029593785.1 Cabassous unicinctus | reverse complement strand
TAGTTTTGAAACTCCAGAAGCTTCAGTGTCATTTTCTGAATGATAGAAGTCATAATACTTATTTTAAAATATGCAGATGTGGTATTGTGAGGATTTACTGATATCATCAATTTAAAGTGCTCAACATTTTATGAATAAATGTTATTATTATAAATATTTTTTTCTAAGTAGATTAATCTGAAACAGATAGATACATCAAAGTACTGAGTTGCCGATGTTTTAAATGTCTGAGAAAACCTTTTGTCGCTTAGATTTGCATGTGGAAGAGAGAGAAAAAGAATAACAGAACTACAGTATGTGCGTTTGGGCTGAGCCTCTAAAACCTGTGCCAATGTAGTGACATAGGAGAAAGAACCACAAGGTTAACAGGATAAAGCCTTGCTAAACTTTGAGTGCTGATTTCCTCTGACATTTTCATTATGTTCTCACTTAAGGTTGTATCTTTTTCAACACTGATATGTATATGGGGAACAATGTTTACTCTTTTTTCTTTTCTTTTGTCTCCCATTCTCCAACTATCTATTGTAGCAAAGTTAGTCCCTGACAATTTGGTACCAGTTAATTTTTCAGTTCACTAATTTTATTGGTTTATCTATTTCTACACAATGAGATTACTCTTGATAATGATACATATGGTATAGTAAATTCCTGTCTCTGTTTCTCTGTCCTTTCTCATCTCAGATTTTCCTGGCTGCTAGCCTAATACTGAGGTATTATACAATAGGGACCTAAGGAAGAAGGGGGCAGAAAACCTAATATGCCTGGTAAGAGAAATGGAAGCATTGGCCTGTGTACTTGCCTTAGCCTGTTGAGTCACACAGGCAAGTTAGGAAGGCAGCCCACAGTCACCCACCCTGCAGCTTACAACACACACACAATGTATGCAAAGGGGGAAGGGGTGAGAGGGGCATCACTACCACCCACCCACCTAGTTTTCAAGTTACCCCATGCCTCATGGACAGTGACCAGAGGCTAATCACTGCTGGTCAACATGCCCTGCAGAGATCATGGACAGGAGCTTGAAGCTAATTACCACTGGACAGCAACTCCCACACCCCTGGGCACAGCACAGCCCTGGGTCCCTGAAACCTAAGCCCTTGCTCATCAGCAGAAACCCTGGAGTCCTGTACCCCCATAAAACGGAGGACTCCTGAAAATGTCACCATTAACTTTGAAATGTATAACTTCTGTTCCTCACTTTACTTCCCAATAAATTCTTGGCTTGCCTGATTAATTTGTAGCTCATCCTTGAATTCTTTCTCATGACAAAACCTAGAACCTAGACATCAATGACCATCTCCAATAACATATTATGGCAAACCAGCCAGGAGAAATAATCATTTCTGATAACTCCCTTCCTCTATCTAATGAGACTAGTGATTTTTTTGGCTTCTAACTGAAATCTGTCAATGTGAGTCTGTCAGGTGGAGGAAGTGGGCATATGTGTCTGTTCATATATATATGTCTGTCTCCATTTCTGTACAGGTCTTCAGCCCTGCTCCCAGAGAATATAAATGTGGTTAACTCAAGAGTCCTCTGGTTCCCTTCTCTGAGGTGGTAGGGACTAACCCCCATGCCACATAGATCAAGGAGGCTCTGGGCAACGGGTGACACCGTTCTTGAAACCTGACTGGGGATATTCCCTGAGTCAAGTAGGGGTCCAACAGGAACATGGGAGTCCAGAAGATCCGTCTGATCATAAATCTGCTCACCCAATCCCCAAGAAGTTATGAAATGAATCTTAGGCCACTTCCTTAATGGTCCCTCCAATTTTGGGTCCCATCTCTCTAAGTATAACTTAAGTACTGACTATCTTAAAGATCTAGTGCAAGTTGAGAAAGGGTCTGTGGGAGAGTTGTTTTCCCTTATGGGACAGGTCCCTGACTTCAAATTTCTAGCCATTTGGGCAATGATCAAACTTTTAAACCTTGAGAAAGTAGATTTAAAACCTGATGGAGGGGCCCACCCCCTTTTAGAGAAGAATTTCAGCTTAGCAGGATCAGTGCCAGATGTCTTCCAAGTCTCATGGTGCTGTGGGGACTCCCAGTGGCAGGGGCCATCCCTGGACATCCTCCAAGATTTGTGTGGCCTGGTGACTCCTGTTTGGTGGCTGGGTCTCTGTGTTTTGAGGGTGCTGAGAACTAGTGGGGATTCGAGATTCTCCCAGGACCTAAGCAGCCTGGGTGCTTGACGGGCTCCAAAGGTTTAGAGCATGGCAAGAGTTTGGCTACCAATGTGGAGTCTGGGATGCCAGAATGACTGGAGTCTGGGATGCCAGACAAGCAAACTGTTCTTCATTTTTCCCTAAAATGATGTGCAGGGCCTCTAGCATACCAGCAGAATCCACACTTGGGTGCATTTTCAAAAACTAGACATCCTTGTCCACAAAGGGGTTTTTAAAAAAAGCTGATCCTTCCCTTCCATGCCACATCACACATGGCCACAGTACAAATTAGAGAATGGCCAAAAGTAACCTCTGTAAGGGACCTTGAATTCCAGTTAAACCAGAGTAAGAAAGGAGAGAATAGGCAGATCTGAGGGCCAGAGACCATATAAACACGTCTCCTTAAAGGGATGAGGAAATGCACTATCAAACTAGTGAATTTTAATAAGCTCAAGGAAATTACCCAGAGGCAAAACAAAAAAAGTTTAACTCTAGAGAAGTACGGATCCTACTCACTTTATTAACCAGTCTGCCTCAGATATCCATAAGAAGCTACAAAAACTTTCCCTAGGTCACCATTCAAACTATGCAAAACTCTTTCCCTTACACTCAGGGAGGCCCTTTTATTAGGGAGAAATAAAGAATATTGCACAAAAAAACTAGTGAGACTGACTGAAACTGGGATATAGGTCAAGGTCACCATTGGTCCATGAGGTGTATCCTTCATTTATGCAGGAAACTTCATAAGCTGTATGATCTGGATGATACTTTCAATATCATTTTGTGTCATCCACTCCCACAACAAACAAATGAAGACTATAACTAAGGCATAGAAAATGGATGAAAGTTCACCAAGGTTGCAAATATGAATAAACTGAACTTATATTCTATGGTACTCCTTCCTTTTAACCATGGCCTCCATTAAGGAAAATGAAAAATATACTGTATTAGTTAACCAAAGTGGTGCTGATGCAAAATACCAGAAATATGTTGGCTTTTATAAAGGGTATTTATTTGGGGTAGAAGCCCACATTTACCGAGCCATAAAGCATAAGTTACTTCCCTCACCAAAGTCTATTGCCACGTGTTGGAGCAAAATGGCTGCTGATGTCTGTGAGGATTCAGGCTTCCTGGGTTCCTCTCTTCCTGGGGCTTGCTTCTCTCCAGGCTCAGCAACTCTGTTATTGCCACAAGGCGAGCTCTAGACTATCAAGAAAATGGCTTGTTTCTCTTCCCAAGGCCTTTTCTCTTTCCTCATGACCAAGTTCCTCTGTGTGCTTTCTTCCCAGGCTCCAGCTCAAAAACTCCAAACTTCCTTCTCTGCAGTGCAGTTTCTCTATGAGTCCCTGCCCACCAAGGGGGTGGGGATGCAATGTCCTACTGATGTGGCCCAATCAAAGCCTTAACCATTATTTAATCAAGTAAAAGTAAAACCTCTGAATCCAATACATTCTAATACATCCAGTTTACAAATATAATCCAATATTACTTTTTTGAATTCATCAATAATATCAAACTGCTACACATATATTTAATGTATCATTATCCCTTGTGCAACAGAAAGCCAAGTGTTCAGGTCAGGAATATACTTGCAGCAGTTAGATGTAATGATGAACATGTCAGCAACAGTCTTTCCATTCACAAAATTCCACATGTATATTGTTTGAAAAAATAAGGAACTTAGAACCTTAAGGTGAAGCACATAAATGATGAAGTATATTTAAAATTAGTCAAGAAATATAATAGTGGATCAAATCAAAGTCTGATTTTGATGTGGTTCTTGTGGTGATTACTTCCTGGAATAATTATCTAATTCAAAATGTTGAATATCAATGGAGATATCTAGAGCTGGATGGCCAAGTGTTAAATTTTGCTGTTTATTTAAGAAGCCTGTCATTTTGGTCCCCACTAAAAGTTAGTAGCATTTCAGGTCACTTAGGAAATGGGCTGGAATAGCACACCCAAATGAGGAATGTATTACCTCTTAAATCCAAAGAGAGCAACTAGCTGTAATGCCTCTTTTATGGTTGTAAGAGTGGCCAGATGCAACAGCTTATCCTTTACTTGGAAGGTTATCTCAACTTGCCCCACAAAATTGGGCACCTAGAAATTTCACCAAGGTGGAAGTCCCTTGAGCTTTGTTGGATTTATTTCCCATCCTCTAGATGTTGAACATGATGCTCACTCTAAGTTTTCTTTTGTTTTTCTTTCACATACCTGTAGCAGATGAAGATTTCCTAAAATCTTCCTCTGTTAAGAACTTCCATCACATTTTTTAAAAAACTATTTTTCAGATGATATAGTTTTTCTCCTTAAATATATGACTCTCTAACAGAGAAGCATATATTCTTAGGATATACTGGTCATGAAGTGTTGAATGTGTCATGATTTGCTGAAGTCATTTTGGTAACATTGTGTTTAGCATTCTCATTTATATTTATGACTGAGATTGGGCCATAATTCCCTTTCTCATTTTATTTTGATTTTATGTTTATACTGCTTTTATTAAATGAATTGATAACTATGTCTTCCTTATTTTTTATGAAAGAGTTGTAGGAGTAGTATGATCTCTTCCTTTAATATTTAGAATAATTTTTTACTCCAGTAAAATTGGACCTGGTGTTTCAAATTTTTAAAAAAGTTTAATTTTCCTTTAAGTGGTTAAAGAAATATTAACATTTCCTTAAATATTGGATCAGTTTTGATATTTTTGCATTTATATGAATATGAATAGTTTTTTGTTAACTGTATTTGTATTCTCAAATGCAGATCATAATTTTTATGTAATACACATTGGTTGAAAAGTGTTCATGAATTCAGAATTTTAAGTTTTACAAAGTTACGAGCTACATAAAATACATATTATATAATGTTGCAGTAAGATCTGGTATGATACACCATAATCAATCATGGCAATTTTTTACAGCAAATTGTATTTTTCAAGCACCAGTAAATGACCAAGCATTATTTCACTACTAATCTACAATTTCTTCTATCATAAGTAAAGTTTCATGCATGAAGTTCATAATGTCTATAAACATTCTTTTATAGGTTAACTTGTTAAGTTTCTCCACAAATGGTTTTCAGAAGTTTGTTATTTTGCACTGCTTCATACCCAATTGCCATGCAGTTACTATAGGAAATAGGCTTCTTCTATGCCAGTAAGTCAGTCATTAGTTTGGGTGTCACTGTGGATGAGTAGCAAAGGTCAGAAAATGAGAGGTAATTAAGTAAGAAATACATGGGTGGTCAATTAGCTGAGTGCAATGATATAGAAATCATTATGAACAAGTTTCCCAACCAAATAGCAATGTAACAAAATAAAAATAATACAAGACAAAATGTATTTGTGTTTGTTTTGGTTAAGTCCCAAGAGAATAAATAGACTGTGACATTATTTTTATTTTCCAGGTCTAGCTAGTGCTGTAAAAATGTAAGAATGTCAAACAGTCACCTGAAAAGATATATTTCATAAGTCAATGTCAGAAGTGTTTAGGGTAAATATTGATGATAACACACATATATTAAGCTATGTTTAATTAACATGATTCCTATGCTTTAGAAAATGAAGATCTGATATTTAATAAAAGTGTCTTTTCTGTTATTCTATACATGATGATTTCCATAAATATTTCATGACATTATGTTCAATATAGGACATTAGTAGAAATTAATGCATATAATCATTTAAATAAAAACTTTTAAAATGTATTATTACATAGAAAGCAATTCTCAATTCCATATTTGTAAAATTTAAAAAAAATAAAAAAATTAAAAAATTTAAAAAGCATTTCCCAATTCTAATGGAATATACAAATTACTACTAAAGGGACCAAGCTCCTGCTCCTTACAAACTCCAAATTTGTTAAATATGCAAGCATAGGTCTACAATGCTTCTGTTTAATGATTTAGAAGAAAATGTAAAGTTTTAAGAGTGGTCCTTAGTGGAATATCTACTGGCTCAAAGTCATATCAGAATGAGGTAGAAAAATAAAAGAAAAGATTAACATAATGATACTTATATATTAAATAACTTGAAGAGAAAAGATCTCTGCAAGAGACCAAAGAAATTGTTTTGACTGATTTTAATAGTTTACTTACTATATATATTTTTTCTTAAATATTTATGACAGTAAATTGTTGACATTTTATAACAGAAATATATTTATTTTAAATTAAAATCATATACTTAAGTGAACTATAGAATAGAGTAATAGTGAGAACTAAATAAGAGGATCATAAGGCAGATTGACCTTGATGGCATTACTTTGACTAGGTAGTTTATATTTTGCAAGCCAATTTCATTTTAGTGTTTTGAATTGGTGTCTGGATTTCTGTTTTCTATCCTTGTCCAATATATGCCTATGCCAAAACCAATAAAGAACTTGACACTGCATAATTCAGAGAAAAATTTTATGCAAAGTTTTGGGGAAAAGTTATGGAAAGTCAAAAGTTGAAAACTGGGTCATATTTTTAATTAATATCATATTGTGTAATTTTGGTTACCAATCAGTTTATCTCTGAATTGGTTATATTCTTCATAAAAAGAAAAAACTTTCTGGATTCTGTTACAAAATGGTTGCAAAGTTCAAAGAAATAAATAAAAAGATCATGCTTTATTAACCAAAGATATCTTAAATTCTGATTTTAAATCAAAACATTAGTGTTATCCCAAATCTGTAATCCAACAGTTGTTGAGAGCACAGGCCAGTAAATGTGACTCTCATAAAGAAAATGAAATTACAGCATCATTAAATCATTATGAGCAGGAAGTGAACTTTGAGGATCACTAGTTTAATCCCCTCATTCAAAATACAAGGGCTTTTAATTTAAAGTTCAATATCAAATGAATAAATATAGTTTGAAACTCTACATCATTGGGAATATATTTTATTAAACCAACATGTTATGATATATGCAAATATAGTTAGGTAATTGAGGTTTAGTAGTGCTTCTGCTAAGTTGTTTTGAGTCTCAAGCTTACGGAAAAATAAGACTGAATTGGTAAATACATGGTCCAATTGTTTTCACTATAAATTCTGATCCCAAATTTCATCATTAATATTTATCAACTTTATTTAAAATTGGAACATTTGTGATGCATTTTCTGTACTAATGTAGCTATCTTTCCTCATCAATTCACTTTAGATAGCTTCCTTATTTCAATCTTTTACAGATTATTAACCATGTCAATCTTGAAATAAAAGTTCCATTCCAATGAAGATAGTTCAAAACAATGAATTTTTCTGAATGGTGCAATTTTAAGATTTTATATAGCTTAAAGACAATCCACTGAGGAGTAAGGCTTCTCACCATATCTTCAGTTATACTATGTGAATATATTCTTATTTATAAGTGAAAATAATATTTTAAATTTAAGATATAATTTTAAATATTATGACAAATCATCTATTTCACTTATTAATTTGAAGGAAAACAAAAACATTATTTTAATTATGTGCATATAAATAAAAATCCACCTGAATAAAATAAGAAAATAATGTATTCACATGAAATTAAGCTTTAGAAGAAACTGACATTATTAGAGTAAACAGGCAAAACCAAACAAACATCTGGCTGCATTTACTGATATAAAATTAGTACTCCTACTAATTAAATGTGTTCTGACATTCTAACCAAAGTGTTTAAATAAATAAATATATAAAACCTTGGTTTGTTCTGTTCTCAAGGCCAAAGTTGATGGTTTACTTCCATTCTCAGATGTCTCTTTTGATTTCCTTTTCCCTTTAACCTAATGATTCCCCACATATAAATTGTCCCTTATTGGCTAGCTTCAGAATTTTAGACTGAAGAGAATCCTGACTTTCTATTCCTAACTCAGCCATACATTTTAGAATTGAACACTGCAAGTGACTTCATTTCCTTCAAAAATATTTTTATCCGATATATAGACAAATGTTCCCCTTAATCAGTGAGTGAGTTCTGAGTTTCAAATTTAAAAGTAAAAAAAGAGAACTTTGACAAAAATAAACTACTATGTAAATGAATATTGTACTATATTCACTTTGATGGTTAGACAAGAGTAATAGTATATTAGAGAGGTAAAAATTACTTGTGTCTTTTCTGGATTAAGAATATACAGAATACCTAATGAGAACTTAGAAATCAGAACTGGAAACCAGTGTTTTGAATCCAGTGCCCAAATTCATTATCACAAAAGATACAGAATTGAAACAATAATTTAATGGTAAAACACACACTTTATCGTAATTCACTAATTATTTAATCCAAAACCAAGTAATATCCACAATTATTAGCATTGCACCTTTTTAGCTATTCTAGTTTTGATAAGTAATGAAAAATAGGATAATAAAGCCAAATACTCTAAGTACATAAAAATGTAGATAATACTCAAATCAAAGTTACTAATTCTGTTCCAGTCTTCCACATATGTAGCTAACCAATAAAAGTAAGAAAGTTAAAGCTAACATATCTGAATAAAAAGCACTGAATTTTCTTATGCTCTCAAACAAAAACACTACTCTTATAGCCACTAAAAGTCACTTTTTAATTAGAATAATGAACAAGGAAAAAAGATCATGATTCTTTCTCTATTACACTACTCTTTTAAGAGCATGAAACCACATGCTCTTAGATTCACTATCACCAAAGTGATCTAGTCTCCATGCTTTATAAGACATATTTCAATTAAGATGTTGCATAATCTATGGATTAACTACCATTGCTAAAGATAAAGTCTCATAAAACTATGAACATAATTATGTGAACCTGCCTGGGTTTATAATCTGGTTTTGTTATGAATAAGTGTATGAATTCTAAGCTATTTAACCACACTAAACATTGGTTTGGTTTGATTTGGGTCTACTCTCTACTTTGCAAGCATATAAGTCAGTTATAATCAATACATCATGGACTTTCAACCAAAAACTCTTAATAATGTTTTGTTCTTCTTTGAAATTCCCTACCCACCTAAGCATCATTTCCTTATGACTGACTCTACTTACTGTCTTTTAAGAACATCACATCATGTCTTCAATGGACAACTGAGGGGCCGCTTTGATTAAAATATCTTTAAAACAGTTAAAACCTACTTTGCAGCATAAGCAATATACTGCTGCATGGGAAATAGCTGCTGTTACCGGTTCCTGCTGAAAACAATAAGAACTTTCTTACTCTACATTGTCATTTAGTTAGAGCTTTCTGCTTCTCCAAAATCTCCTGTGCAGCCCAGAACTTTCTGAACCCCAGCATGTCCTTGAGCACGCCTCCCATAGTGGCTGGACTGTATATATATACTGGAGCAGAACAATAAATGTGGCCACCCCCAATGAAAACTAAGCCTCAAAGTGTTTTCATTTCATTCCCATGGCAATTTGTGACCCTCATGTGATATGACACCATCACATGCTCTGCTGGACACATCCCCGCAAAACTTTGCAGGACGGGTTTCTGCAAGTAGTTTTTGGGACAGCCCCTGGGAACACCTTACTAAAGAAGTGTGGCTCAGACCCAATACAAGACATCGACATCCCAGAGGTCAGTCGGTCCACCAAGGTAAGTAATGTCACTATTGGGTTTGCAGTAGTCCCCCATCACTACTGTGGTTGCAGTAGTTCCCTGACACTACTGTGTTTGCAGTAGTCCTGAATATTATAAGTGTGTTGTAAAAAAAACTTTCTCTTTTAAAGTAACATGGAGAATACATTAGCCCCTAAACTGAAATCCAATTAAAAGTGTTGCAGAAATTATTTAAAGCTGCTAAATGTAAAGTGAAAGAGGAGCTCCCAGTTAAAAAACCTATACCCCCCAAAAAAGGAAAAAAACACCTTTTCAATCCCCTCTTGAGTAACGGAGGAAAATCATGTTGAACCGCCTGTGCCAGGAAAAGTTAAATCACAAAAACAACGCCCCACATAGGCAAAAGTGCTGAACAAGCCCCTTGTCAGTATAATTATGTTTGTAAAAAAACATTCTGCCAAAAAGTTAACTAAGATAAAGAAAACATTCCAGCAGCAACTCTGTAAACCTCCTACTGCCTACGTAATGATAAGGCTGTGGGCTGATGGGGGCTAACAGAATTAAACCACTGGAAGAGTAGGGAAACTTGGCAACGCAGTTTCCAGAAAAAATGTCAAAAGCAGTAAAATCAAAGATGTATGTTTCTATTGATGTGTTGTAATTTGTTTTGTGTTTGTTTGTTCAGTGTCAGTGTATATTTTGATACCTCCAGATGGTAATATTAAATTGATAAATGAAAATTATTAAAGAGCTCTATTCAAATGGCCAAAACATTAAATAAATGCTTATATTAATAAATAAATATGGATATTAATTTAAAATAATAAAAATAGCTATAACCAAATTAAATCATTAATCTGAAAAGTTTGTTTAGTGTTGATGGTAATTGTATGTTGTAAGAGGTTTGCTCAGAGACAGTTTCCAAAATTATTTTTGTAACTTATGCATAGAAGGTATACACAATATGTTTTTATTATTAAGGAAAAAGAAAGTAATTTTGTCCTAAGATAAAATTACTTGTTATATAAAAAGAGTAAAATGTGGGACAAAACCTGAATGAATACAGAAAGTGCAAAAGGTGCACAGAAAAGGAATTTTTGTGGTCAAAGTTAAATATAATTTGATGGGTCTATCTATAAAGTTTTTAAAAAGCTTTAGTATCAAATAGTATACTGATGCAAAGTTAAAATATTTTTCTTTCTCAAAGTTTCTGGTCATTAGTCTGTTTTAGTAAAAGTTTACAAAGTTTTTCTTCTGAATAATCAGTATACAAAAAAGAAAGTCTGTTTTATCAAAATAGCTTCTTGTACTGTAACCTTAGCATTTCCTTAAAGAAACTAGTCTTGTCACTTTTAAAAGAACATAATGTTCAAACCAGCTTGCTCAAATTCAAATCCTGAAAAGTAGCTTGTTATTTCAAATTAGTGCAAAATATTTGTTCTTTCACCTTAAAAAAGTAAAGTAATAAAATAGTTAATTTTATTTAATATGTGATAGTTTAAATAGAAAGTGTTTAAAATTTTTATAAAATTAAAAGGAAATTCTTTAACCCTCTGTTAATTAAAGTTGTATGAATAAAAGCTTCATATGAATACTTAAAAGGTGCATAAAACTCCTAAAAATTTAACCATGTTTATATGTCACAATAACAACCTCTCTACCTAAAAATCAAGAGGTGGATCCTTTAACTCATATTCATCTAATTTTCCCCACCTCTGCTAAAAAAGCAGCTCTATAGCTGCAAAAAGGAGCAGCCATTATGAGCTGCCAGGAGTAGTACATAAAGGCAAAAATTAATATCCAGTTATGTCACTATCACTTTGTTTTGAAACTTGCTAAAACTTTCTTTAGTATCTCCTTAAACAAGTCAAACCAGCCCATATTCTCCTTCCTGTAAAAAAGCCAACAATAAACTAAATTTAAATTCAACACTGTGAGTCACAGCCCCGGTTCTGATTATAATGTTAACAGCAGAACCAATGCAAGTATTAAGATTACAAGTTAATGTACTGCCCCACAAGCCCAAATAAAAAATAATAATTTGTTATTACCTGTGCCTCAACTGTACAAAATAGAGAAATTAAAGTCATTTTATCATGCTACTAGCCTATTTAATCTCACTAGTTAGGAATCTTAAATGCATAAGAAATAAAAGTTTATTCATTAGATGTCTGCTAGTTAAAAGTCTTATTATTGTTTGTTGCTATATAATCTACTGTAGTTACAAATTATGAATAAAATGCTTAAATACTAATCAAAACTTTAATACACTACATTGCATACTTAAGTAATTTAATAACTTGTAAGTTATATATAAAGGTATATTATTAAATGTAGATGTAAATCTCTTCTTTTGAGCTTAAACAATCCTAAAACTGAATGTATTAGAAAAATTTTAATAAATATTATTCAAACCTAAAAGTAAAACATCATGCAAAAAACTTTGTTAATCAGCAAACCAATGCCTTGCTAGTAAACACTTTTCATATTTCAGAAAATAATTGGAACTAAAATAGTAGGCACATCAGGGAAGTTTTGTAACAAATTAAAGAAGTTAAAGTACATTCCAGAAAGTGTTGTGTTCCTCCCTGGGAAAGCTGGCCACTTTCCCAGGGACTGATGCATAAACCTTAGAATGTACTGCCCAGGGAGTGTTGTGTTCCTTCCTGAGGAGGCTGGCCACTTCCTTGGGAAATAATGCAGTGCTCACAAGTTGGCATCTATGGTAACAAATTCATTAATAATAAAAACAGTAAACAAGATAGTCCCTAGTCAAACCAGTTAAAGTCCCACCCTAGGAAAAAGTGCTCTGCACAAGTGTTTTCAATCAAAACTCTAGTATCAACTGCTAATTCAAAACTTCCCAGCCAAAAACTAAATATTGGTAAATTTATATATAAAACCACTCTATTTATCTGTCATTCTGTAACTTTGTTCAATATTGATTTAATCTTTTAATTAATTATGTTATTCTTCTTTCTCACTCCAATTAACAGTATAAACTTATTAAACTAAATATGCGTATTAACATTTATCTTATATCCATCCAGGACCTGGCCAAAAGTAGGCCAATTATATCAGTATGTTCCCCAGTTTAGTGAGCATGTAAATTATGCATACATATCATAAGAGATTGAGTTATAGCAGTTAAACCCCTGTTTATAAATATTCCTTCACTTACCTTGTATTATTTTAATTATCAACAAAAGTTCATTAACTAAATATCAGTGGAAAGCCCTGCCACAAGGAATGCTCTATAGCCCCACCATGTGTCAATATTATGTCTTTCAGGCTTTACACCGTACTCATTCTACCTTCCCACAAGCATGTATTTATCATTACATGTATGATACCCTTATTACAGCCCCCTCAAAAAACACTTTTAACACAACTCTATAAACATCTCCAAAATTTTCCTACCCAAGCCAGTCTCCAAATAACCCCTAATAAAGTCTAATTAACTCAGCCTTAAAAATATTTAAAATATGTCATATCATCTAAAACAATAAACAAAAAAGGGAGAGTATGGATATGTCTCTTAGAAATACAATAGCCCTAGCACTATATACTTTAAATTTTAAAAATTATAATAAAAATGGCTTCTCAGCAGCTGAGAAACATTTCTCCCCTCATCAGGAGAGTCATAAAGCATGAGCAAAAATTCTGTACAAGGAAATGTTAGCAGATGGATCTTGGAAGGAACCCTGTGACCTTATAACATGGGAGCAAGGGAATTCATGTGTTCTTACTCCAATAGGCCCCTGGTGGCTGCCAGCAAAGAACATGAAGCTATACCATAATCTGGAAGAATCACCCATTTAACCCAATACCATAGATGGAGAAGATAATGATGGAGGAATAAAGGAACGCCCGGACACAACCATACCGTAACTTCATCCAAACTCAGGGAGTAACAGGAAAATCTTAAACAATTAAACCTAAAAAACTCATTGGTACACTTATTATTTTCATTATTTCAGCCATTATCATAACTGCCACTGCCACCATTGTGGTGGTCACCCTTACAGAATCAGTCCAAACCACTTATGTTGTTAATCAAATTATGACTAATGTCACCAATGACCTTTTAACACAAACTCATATAGATAATAATATTCTTACTGGACTTTATTCATTAGAAACATTTATTCTTTGGATAGGCAAAAAACAACAAGCTCTAATTACCAGGTAAGATTTGCATTGTACAAATAAAGGGAAAATTGGCACCTGTCTTTCAACCAGTGATCCCGCAAAAAAAAGGAGGTCATGTACTTGGAGCAAAAGTGTGAAGGCAAGTAGAATAATATGCGTATCCAACAGATTAAAATCACAGTCTGCTTTGCATCCCTAAAATTACTCCTAGAGGTGCATAAAGCACACATGATTAAATATTGGGTAAATTATAAATTCAGAAAAAAAATATTTATTTTATTCTAAGGTAATGAATTTTCCTTGCAGGTTGTAACTAGTTCCAAAATACAGTGTGTGTGTATATATATATATATATATGAACTAATTAAATTTTTCCTTATTATTATTTCATATAATGGATTTTTGGGATAGCTAATTTTACACTCTTGATGATGATTATTTAAGTGGAACTGTATCCAAACTAAAAGAGAAACTAATATTTTGATTAACAATATCCACATATGTCTACAAAGGCAATGGGGAGGTTGTATTTCTCTATGGGATTATAATCTTTGTAGATTCATCTTGTTCAGTGGCAAGAGAAAATGTTATTGTTTTATTATGGAGTTTCAGTAAATATAGAGGAGTGTTAATAGATGCTGAGTAGCCAAAGGGGTTAAAAAAGTTCTACCCATTCATCTTTTGGACTCATATAAAAAATATATCCTTCTAATCACTGTTCTGTGATATTGAGACTAGGTGTCTAAGAATTACATTTCTCCTCTACTGTTAGTTTTTGCCAAGAAGACCCCAAGAAGAGAAAGAAATTATTTCCTTGTCCTGTAAAAATAAAATATTAAAGAATGAAGAACATGACTTAAGGCAGGTATGTGAGGATTATGGAGAAACAACAAACTGAGAAAATAAATCAAAATTAACCAAGAATGAAATCTGGTAAAATACTAATGACAATACTTTATATATCATTCCAGATCAATTTTAAGGCTCAGGAGTTGAATGAACACCTATTTCACAAGGCCTAAAGTGAAAACCCAAAATGCCTTTCAAAAGCTTCTCTCCAGAAAATCAATGGCACCAGACTTTTCTCAAGGCATTCTTCATTTCCAAGTTTCTAATAGTGTAAATCAGAGAATTGAACATGGGGACAATGACAGTGTACAGAAGAGCAAGCAGTTTATCTGCTGGAAATTTATGGGTGGTCTAATGTAAATGAAGAAAACAGGCACAAAGAATAGCACCACAACTGTGATGTGAGAACCAAAAGTAGAACGAGCCTTGCTAGGGCTTTCTGCAGGGTAAGCCCTGATGGTATATACTATCAGGAAATAAGATATCATTGCAATCACA
The DNA here is from genome assembly GCA_029593785.1 of Cabassous unicinctus. Taxonomy (NCBI): domain Eukaryota; kingdom Metazoa; phylum Chordata; class Mammalia; order Cingulata; family Chlamyphoridae; genus Cabassous; species Cabassous unicinctus. Next base: position 5,886 of record JAQZBX010045507.1, on the reverse strand, counting down.
AAAGACAGCAAAGCAAAAGACCAATTCTGTATGTATCAGTGCAGGCCAGTTTCAGCAAAGGAAACACATCACAGAAGTAGTGACCTATCTCATTGGGGCCACAGAAGGGTAAGAAGATGGTGAGAAGAAACTGACTTGCAGAGTGGATCAATCCTCCAGAATAACAAGCTGTGATGATCGTGTTACACCTCCAACTCCTCATTATGAAGGTGTAGTGGCTTGCAGATGGCCACATAGCAGGCATAGGCCATCCCTGTGAGGATAAAGATTTCAGTGCTTCCAAGGAAGTGAAGGATAAACAGCTGTATTGTGCATATGAAATGGTCTTCCTTTCTGCTAGTAAGTCAGTCATTAGTTTGGGTGTCACTGTGGATGTGTAGCAAAGGTTGCAGGATGAGAGGTAATAAAGGAAGAAATATATGGGTGGGTAAATTGACTGCATGAAATGGAAATCATTATAAGCAAGATTCCCATGCAAATAAAAATGTAACAAAATAAACATAATACAAAACAGAGTATTTCTATGTGCTTTTTTTTGGGAAAGCCCCAAGAGAATAAACACAGTGACATTATTCCTCTTTTCCATGATCCACTGTCAAAAAATACATAACATTCACCTGAAAAGACACAATTCATAAGTCAATATCAGAATTATTTATGGAGAATTAAGATGATAGTACATATATTATGAAATTATATTTAATTGACATGATTCCACTTTCAAAAAATTTGATCTTTAACAAAAGCATTTTTTCTGATTCATGTCATGATGATTTCCATAAAACTTTCAGAACACTGTGTTCATTATTCACATTAATAGAAATGAATATGCACAATTAGTCAATTAAAAACTTTAAAAAATATTATTAGGTAGTAAACTTTTCCAATTCCAACGCAATATTCAACTAATAACTTGGAAAAGTCAACTTTATATCCTAACAAAGGCTCAATTCATTAGATTTAAGTATATTTCATACATGTTTTTGCTTAGTGTTATAGAAGCAAATGCCAAGTTTTAACAGTTGTCACTAAAAGAATACAGGTTAATTTAAAATAATTTTAGAATGAGGTAAAAATAATGTAACAGTATAATAATACATATATATTTAATAAGTAGAAGAAAAATCTTTCTGCAACATGCCAATGTAATTCATTTGACTAATTTTTTTACTGCTTGGATTGTTCACCTTTTTTAGTTGCTTGTGACAGTAAGATTTTGACATTTTATAACAGATTTATTTTTATTTATTTAGGTGTTTCAATAAAAATCATATATTTGAGTGAGTCACAGAATAAAGAAGTAGTTAAAGCTAAGAAAGAGGCACATGATGCAGTTTGATCACTGAAATACCTAAGGTTACATGAGTTATTTTGGAAAGCCAAATACACATTCTTTCTACATTTATTTGTACTTAATTAAATTTCTATACTAATTAAATATTATCCCATTTTAACCAATTGTTAAGTATATAAAACTCTATCCCCAGGGCCAAAGATAGTGCTTTTAAACATTAATTTCATTTTCCCCATAAACTAGTGATTTATCATTAATAAACTGCCACCTATTTTCCAAGTTCTTGATTTTAGATAGAGAGTAACCCTACTTTCTCTTCTTGACACAGCCATGGATTTTAGGTATGAACCCTGTAAATTTCCTTATTTCCTTCAAACAATATTTACTTCTCCTAAAAGGTAGAGACATAAATACTCCTTTAACTAAATCAGTGATTGAATTCTGAGTTTCAAATTTATGATTAGATAGGCGAGACCTTTGAGAAGAATAACATACTATGTAAATGGATATGTTATTATGTTGCAGTTTGTTGTTCATCCAAGAGTAATAGTACTTTAGAGAAATAAAAATTACTCGCTTTCCTGTATTAAGTATATACAAAATACCCAATAGCATTTAGCAAACCAGAACTGGGCACCAGATTTTTTTAGGTCTAAAACCCTAATTCATAATCACAAAAAATGTAGACGTATCAAAATATTTAATGTTAAAACCCACACTTTTTCATAACTACCTTATTATTACATGCAAAAACCATGTAATATTCATAATTATTGGCATTGTACCATTTCAGGTATTCTTCTTTTGATACATAGATGAAAAGGTGATAATAAATTAACACAGATTCTCTAAGTCTATAAAAATGTGGATAATACTGAAATGTAAACTACAAATGTGCCTTTTTCTTCTCTCCTTGATATGTAGCCAACTTATAAAAAAGTAAGAAATTTATACCTATCATATATAAAAAAGCACTGAAATATATACACAAATAAATATATTGATAATGGATGGTCATGATGGTAGCACATCATTGTAAGCACAATTAACAGGATTGAAATATATATTTGAATATGTCTAAAAGGGGAAATATTAGATTGTATATATGGTAACAGAAAAAAAAATTAAAAATAAATCCATGGAACTACATAAACAAAGAGTGAATCCTAAGTTAAACTATGGCCTTTATTTAATAGTAAAATTATAAAAATGTGCTATCATCAGTTGTAACAAATATTCCACACCAATGCAAGGTGTTGGTGGTGGAGAGATGTAAGGGAATCCTGTATTTTATGCATGATTTCCTATAAACCCACAACTGTTCTAATAGAGAATAAAAAAGCACTGAACTTCATGTTCTCAAACATGAGCAATGCTATTATAATGACATATAGTTCCACTATAAGAACAATGGATTAGGAGAAAAGGGATCATGAATCTTCCTCTAGTCCAGATTTCTTCTGACTCTACGAATTTGTAACCACTAGCTCTTAGGTTTGCCTTCAACAAAATTTTGGATCATAACTTCAGAATCTTATAATGATACTTTTCAATTAAGATATTGCATATAACCCCTGGGCTATCAACCATTGTTAAAGATAAACTTTCCTAAAATCTATAAACATAATGAAATGAAACTGCCTGGGTTTATATTTTGTCTTTGCTATGAATATGGATATAACATCAGTAAAAATTTTTACTAACTTAAACTAAACATCAATAGATCTAATCTGACATCAACATACAATTTTGAGCAATTCTTTGTGTTTAACATACTTCTAAACACCTTATAGTTATTGACTTTTTTATTCTTCCCAGTATTCTTATGAAGAAAATATTATTAGTAAATCTATATTATAGAAGAGCAAACTGAGGCATACACAAATTAAATAATCAGCCCATGGCCATAGAGCTAATAAGAGCTAGAGTCAAAATTAAAAACAATTTATACCTCACATTGCAATACACTTGGCAAAATAGCTTAACCTTAGCATGGTTCCTGACACACACTTATATAATCAACAAATATCTGAAATTTTTATTAATGGAACAGAACCTTTCTCTGACTAAAATCTTTCAATCATTAATGTATGCCATAGAAAATTCTATAAGTGTTTTATTTGAATGATCTCAAACTCCTCAAGGGCAGAATGACTGTTTTACACTGTTCCTTGAAATATTGGGACGTATTTATGCAAATTTAATTTTGAATTCTAGCCACCTCTTCTTCATCTGTATGTTTTTTAGCATGTGATATATTTTCTCAGATCATAATATTGCTGTTGAGTACATTGGGGATAATTATCTCCCAGAACTGTTTTGAGAAATAAAGAAAGTCAAGTATATGCAACTATCACCTTGTACATGGTAGAAGCTAAATGAATAATTATTCCTATTTTTAATCTCTGCTCTCTCATTGTAAAACATACACTACCATCCAAATAAGCAACACTCAGTACATATTGTAGAATGAATAAAAGAAATAAATTTTAATGCTTTAAAGCAGTGCATAAAATATTGAATAACTAAAATCTATACCATCATAATTATTACAGTCAAGAAAATCAGGCAACAAAATCAGTAGAAATAAGGTAAATGTAAATTACAATTAGAGAGATTTCCATTTAATCTCTAGTCACCTGTTTGGAGTCTTTAGATAAGTTTATTTGTCAGTATTTGAGGGTAATCATTATAGTCAATATTGCAGGGTGATTATTTGTTCTTTTGTTTTGGGTTTTGGCACTACTTCGGTAACATGTGAATCACTTTTTCTTAATCAATACTTCATTGACTTACTACAAAAGTCTTAAAAAAATTTTTCTTCTTATTTGAATTTCCCACCCCACTAAGCATCATTTCCCTGTCACTGACAGTTCTGCTTCTTTGTTTAAGATACCCTATTATATACTATATGAACAAATTTTGAATAGATTGTTGTTTTAACATCAAAACAAATAACTATAAAAACCAGAAACTATGCCTGCACTCAATTTTAACTGTTTAACAATAAGTTATATTTACAATGGAGGCAAAAATACTTTTGGCATAGCTCACATATTCAGGCAAGCTATGGGAAGGGGGTAGACATAATTCACCACACAGGATATTTTGCTTCTGCTTCAACTATTGTGGGCCTATTCCTAAGCTTTCCTTCTCAGTGTTTTCTCTCTTTCCTCATTAAAATGCTGGTCATTCTCCTACTGCTAAAATTATTTCATCTTCTGGAATTCATATTTCCTTCACCATTAGTGCTATTAATGATATGTACTTTCTAATTCCTCCCACCTTTCTTAGAAGAAAAACTTGTACAATTATAGAGACAGCTGGCACCTGTCACTCAACCAGTGTTTCCTCTAATATACTCAAATGACCTCAAATACTTCAAACACAGTGGAATAGTTGGCACATAAAAACTAGTCAAATTTCAAACTGTATTTCCATCCCTAAAATTATTCCTAGAGGTGACCAGGCACACAAATAAACAAAATATTGTGTTAAATGTAAATGCTAAAGTTACATTTTTTTATTCTAGGGAAAATTTTTCTTTGTATGTTGTTTCCAAATACTTTCCCAAATATTGAATTTTAACAAGTGGGTTTCCTTTACTTCCAAGTAATCAGAACCATTGCATTGCTAAAATAAATCTAGTTTATAAAGAGTATGTGAGACACAATTAGCCCAGGTGCATGTGATTTAGGCATCTTAGTCATTAGACAGCCTTCCTGGGCCACATGATAGAATGCTTCTGCTCTTTAGGCAAAGAGTTGTGTTATGAAAACAAATTTGAGAGTCTTTTGCTTTTAGGACCTCTTCTTTACCATAATCTCTTTAAACTGATTGAGGAGGAAAAAATGGCTTTGGCCATTGTGTTAGAAAATGGTAATCTCTCCTCAAAAAGTGGCTTTAATTGTATTCTCTGAAAGCATTTGAATGGGTTTTGTTAACTTCTAAGTATCATTTTAATAGATTTCCTGAAAAATTATAAAACTTAGAATCTTAGAAAATTAAAAATTGGAAACTTAATCTCATACTATGTGGATTACAACACTCCCATCAATATAATTTGGGAAAAAAATACAGCTGAACACATTTTAATTTCTCTCTAACTCCTTATCATTTCCACACATTGCTTTGTCCTTCTTTTCATCTTTCACATCTGCATCCAAAGTTGAACTTGACTTTCAATGTGACATGTGAGCAGAATAATTAATAGCAAGTGTGTAGTGTGTTCCATATACTTAGAGTTCTTATTCAATTTTCAAGGCAACCTGTGAGATGGACACTAGAAAAGTCCATGATATAACACTAAGAACACCAGGCAAAAAAGAGATTACCAACAAAAGTCAGAGGAATAGTTCATTCTAGGCAAATGGGAAAATTAAGATCAGTAATGGCCATACATTGGCTTTGGAGATAAAGGCAGTTATCTATTTCTTTTTTTTAATAATAATTTTACTTTTTAATTTTCAAAAGATACTTAGATTACATAAATGTTACACAAAAATTGTAGGGATTCCCATATACCCCACCCCCACTCCTCCCACAACCTCCCACATAAACATCCTTCATTAGTGTGGCACATCACCTGCAAT